>VMBQ01002236.1:47500-51360 GCA_007657795.1 Dreissena rostriformis
TTATCGTTATATTTTGTTACAACACGTGGATGGTTATACAAACTTTAAAATAAATGGCAACCCATGTGAAGACGGATGGTCAGGTCCGCACATAATGTAGTCGTAAAGACTCGACGACGACCCGAACATAAACTCTGAATTACACACACACACACACACACGTGAAGACGGATGGCTGAGTGGTTTCGGCGCTTAGCTTTTACTCCAGTGGTTCGAGCACTGGTGTGGTTAACTTTTTTTTCTCTTTTTTTTTCTGTTTGCACTTTTTATTTTTATATTGGAGCTTTAAAGCATATCACGACAAACTTCAAAACAGGCAAAAATCTGTGAACAGTCCCTTTAACAAAGGCACTGTACACGAGGATTGGGCTTGTTTGTTATGATGTTCTACAGTGTTCATGTTTTCCTAGCTCCATAATCAAAATTGTAACGCAGTGTTTTCCATTCTATTCAAAAACCCTTATCTTCATAAAACAAAAAGTAAAACGATGTAAATGTATGGGGTTAATAGGACATACTAACTTATGTGTACTTATGATTGCAAAATTAGATTCTCAAATAAAAAGAAAAGTATTAGCTTTATGGTTTTCCTAGGTAGAAATGAAAATGTATTAGCACGGACGGGGTCGTATGTCATGAAGGAAAGAACAAACAGAAAATGATTTCTTGAAAAGGCATTCATTATAAAATGCCATAAAGTTGATAAAAATAGAACAGGTAAAACACGCTTAAACAAGTCATACAAAAACATGTATATCTAGAAATGTGTCCATAGGGCACAGGATGCCCCCTCATTCCTCTTTTTTCTCAAAACTCCATAAACGTAAAAAAATCTTCTTGGTGTGAAAGTCGTGCAGGTAGACTCATACACCAAATATCAGATAAATTTATGAAAGCTTTTTGCAAAACAAATACGGAAAAATGTTATTTAAGAGAAAATAGTTCAAGACCCGTAGGTCTTGTAGATAGACTCCCACACCAAAAATCTTGTAAATATATGTAAACGTTTAGCAAAAATGTCCGTTAACTGTTTTTCTAGAGAAAATGTATAAGTCCAAGGCACATAACTTCGCCAACAATCAATTGACAAGAACGAAACTTGAACTTGATCTGTAATCATGCAGGTAGACTAACATACCAAAAATCAGGAAAAATCAAATCGTTTCGGAAACAATTCCGAAAAAGTATTATTTAAAGAAAATAGCCAAGTCCAAGGCCCGTTACTTCGTCAAAAATCAATGGACCGAAACAAAACTCAAACTTGATCTATAAATCATGAAGGAGACTCACACACTAAAATATCAGGTAAAAATCTGCAAGCGTTTAGCAAAAGTCCGGAAAACTGTTATTGTAGAGATAATTTTATCTGTAACTCTTAAAGGCAGACTCACATACCAAAATACAGGTATGTTTCTCAAAGCGTCAGGAAAACAACTCGGAAAAGGCATTCCGGACGGACGGACAGATTGGCAGACTGACGGGCGGACGGACTGACGGACGGACGGACTGTCGGACAAACGGACCTGTCCATCGGCTATTTGCCCCCTTCCGGGGACATAAAAACACGTATATAAAAGAAAAACATTGGATGCGTTATAATAAAGAGCCAAGATGAAATGCTTTATAGTAACACATACAAAAACATAAAGTCAACGCATCAATGCATGGTAAAGAAAGGGTTTATTTTAATCACAATAAATTACAACACAATAGCGAAATAAGAATCCAAATCAATACTCGCCAAAATCGATTTTGATTGGAAACAAGTCATATATTAATTAAATATATTGAAATCGTCAAATTGCCTTTATGTTCAAACCAACCCAGCAGATTAGGTGTATACAAAATGTCGTTTCAGTATACTTTACAAACATTTGTCAGTGTAAGGCGAATTTGATCATTACCAAAAATGGGATTTTTCTATAAAACCATCAACGTAAAAAATACACAACTTATTTATGGTAAATCAAGCTATTAACAAATGTAAGACTTGCAGTAAACAATTTTTTGATATTACATATTAATTTAAACAATAACAAGTTATGTGTTTTTGAAACACTATGTCCCCTTTTGAGCGATTTTTACCAATATATTTGACCTTTGACCTTGAAGGATGACCTTAACCTTTCACCACTCAAAATGTGCAGCTCTATTAGATACACATGCATGCCAAATATCAAGGTGCTATGTTCAATATTGCAAAAGTTATGGCCAATGTTAAAGTTTGTGCAAACCAAAAAACCAACAAACAAACCAACAAACAAACCAACAAACAAACAGACAGGGCAAAAACAATATGTCCCCCAGTATAGACTGGGGGACATAAAAATATTAAAACAAGTTTATCCTCGCGCCAATACGAACTAATTTCCGTAACATGTTGCACTATAGGATCCATTATTGTGGTGGTCAGAGAATACCTCTTTTTTATAATATCACTTACACAAATGAAATTTTAACTGAAAAATAAAATACTCCTTACTGCTTCACTTGTAACAGTTTACCAATTAAGTACATGGAGGTTAGCAGTAACTATACGGTGCCTTGACACTCAGAAAGAAAGTAACATCTAATGGATGCAGGCATTCCTATGTGACTAAAACCACCTTGTTTTATTTTTTTTTCTTGAATAATGATGCTGACAAACATAAGGAACAAGAATGACAGTCACAGCTTACCATGGGACCCATTCCGAGCTCCCGATGTCGTTCCTCCAGCGAGTACATACGGTATGCCAGAGATTTCCACAGCGCTGCTATCCCTTCAGGATCACTCTTTCCAGCTTCACTTTTTACCACTAGACGTATAAACTTGTCCTGAAAGCAGGTATAGCATTTGTTTACATTCAGTCAAGTTTCTTGCCACTCTGTCTACAAAAGGCAACCGATATTTAATAATAAAGCTGATAGAATTTTGTGGCATTGAGTCACGTCAAGTTATTTCACGGTTATTTATTTCACACTTATGTGTACTGGCACTTTGGTATTGTATAGGCTCATTGTATTGTAAACTATAATATAACATGTCTTACATTTACCAAATATGTATTAAAATTAACAGACGAATTTAAATTCCTGTTATGCTTATTTGCACTTTAATCAAACTCATTCCTACTGCAAACTGTTGCTAGTATGCTCTCTATTCGGCACAATTAATCAAGTTCTTTGTTTTGCAGTTATTAAGAACCTGATCGGCATTAATATATTTATCTTATTATGAGACAGTTATGGTTTACGTCCAATATCAAAAATATCGTATATAGTGAAAAACAGAAGTTTGCGAAATATAAACACATTTTTAAGTTCTCTCAAAAATCACAACGTACCTTTGAAACGCCTGGTATAAACTTGATGCCTCCAAACGAGTAATTCCCAAAGTTCATATAGAACCCAGCCACATAAATGCTTAAGGCCTGTAACAAACAATCAAGTCCAAGTCCAATGCTATACTCTGTGCATGGTCAAGATTAGACTATGTACATGTTCGAGACTACACTCTGTGCATGTCAAATAGTTCACTATGTGCATGTCAAATAGTTCACTCTATGCATGTCCAAGACTACACTCTGTGCATGTCAAATAGTTCACTATGTGCATGTCAAATAGTTCACTCTGTGCATGTCCAAGACTACACTCTGTGCATGTCAAATAGTTCACTATGTGCATGTCAAATAGTTCACTCTGTGCATGTCCAAGACTACACTCTGTGCATGTCAAATAGTTCACTATGTGCATGTCAAATAGTTCACTCTGTGCATGTCCAAGACTACACTCTGTGCATGTCAAATAGTTCACTATGTGCATGTCAAATAGTTCACTCTGTGCATGTCCAAGACTACACTCTGTGCATGTCAAATAGTT
>VMBQ01002236.1:53320-67968 GCA_007657795.1 Dreissena rostriformis
GGGGGGGGGGGGCTGGGCAGTTGTCATTATATAGCTTAAGTGAATCCCTGTGAATTCTCTAGACGAAACATGTTTTTCAATCTTTTTGAAACTTGCCCATGACTTTTATTCTTATGATTTTTGGGCTGAGTTTGGAAATGGTTCCGGCCTTTTGAAAAATAATCCCTCTATGATGCCGGACTGTTTTCTTTATATACTTATACATGTATATTGAAACCAAGTGAACCCTTAAGAAGTCACATTTTGTGTCCATTCTTCATGAAACTTGCTCAGAACATTTGTTCTAATAAAATCTTGTCCAAGCTTGAAAATAGTTCCGATCTGTTGAAAAATGGGCTAGGTTTTCTTTATATTGCTACATTGAAACCTTGTGAACACGTCAGAATTAATATTTTCCCCCAAATCAGCATAAACATTAATCAATATATTTGTTTGAATTACATCTTAGCCGAGTTAAAAAATAGATTGGGTTTCAAAGACAGGTTATAAGCCACATTTATTATAAAACCATCACCAAAGCTACTGAGAACAGTTAAGTTCATTTGGTCCTCTTGTATCACTTATTATATTGATATCATGTTGCTTACACAAAATAGATAGTCATATAAAGCTATTTTATTATTGAAACTCCTTCTTTTTGATGTTGCTCTTTTCAAAAATGCTGGTCAACCAAATATTTGTTTTGATCTCGTTTCCGTGATGTGTACATGTTGTAACCCCAAATTATTGTTTGAAGCATGAAATTCCTACGCATTGTGTTATTGTTCCGCCCACAACTCAAAAAGTAATCCTGCTAGAGTGCTAAAACTTTACAAACACATTCACCAGCATGTTGCGCATTCCTATATTAAGGTAAAGATATTTGTTACGCAACATGAGTTATGGCCCCCTTTGCAGCAAACAATTACCTTTTAACCAGCTTGTGAACTTCTGCACCTCATATTTTTGTTAATTTTAATTTCTATATAAGTGGAGTTTTCAGACAAAAGCAGAATATTTTTCCTACCGACGCATTTATAGTTGATGAGAAGTTTACCAGCAATAAATGAAAAGCCAGTATTTTTCACATTGATTGTTTTGCTAAAATGCTTCATTATCACTCCTATAGGTGAATGATTATTGCAGGCTCTATCTTTTTCTTATACATTTTGCATTTTATTAAAATCATATTAGAGCATTTAAAGTTATTCGTGACATTGTGACTTTTATTGTAAAGGTATGTATTCAAGGTACGTTTCTTTTGCGATGTAGACTACACTAAATATACATGTATGAAGCTTTATTTATTCATGCTGTCACATTTACTATCATGACAATATAATTATATAATTAAACAAGGTTTTAGCATAAACCAATCTGTTGCGATGAAAACTCTTGATAGAGTGTGCTCAATTTGTGTTGTGATATGTTATATACAATAAGCAACTTAATGGTTTAATTAAGGGAATATGCTACTGCATAAGGGTTGGTGGATATTATATTTTGACTATACCAACGTGTTTCTACAGCTTTTTTAAATTGACAAAGGGAATTTACATTTGGTGATCATGCTTCTGTACATTTTGGGTGATTGAGGATTCTGAGTTTGGTATTTGGGGATGAGTATGTGATACATTTACTTATGTTAAAATATGTTTATTATGATAATTATTTTCATCAGTTTAATTAATGTTTCTCGGTTAAGGTGCATACATGTTTTAGAATAAAAGCATGTTAACTATCCCATGGAGAGAGAAATATGAGCGTGTTGAACTTTGTATAACAGTAATAATATTATTTTCTGTAAGTCAACATCAAGTGCATAGTGTTTGTATTGGTGAAACATTTCGGAATAAATTACAGGGTGATTTCGGTGCTATGTATTATGACTATATACAAAACCTGAAGCATTTTCAGCTTTCATATATATATATTGTTTTAAGTTTGCGATTATAATTAGGCATTTTAAATGTTTAATTGATTATAAATTAAAAAAAAATGTTGAAAGAAGATTTAATTCCATCGATCTTTTTATGTACAAAACACATCTGTATCTTTGCTTGATGCTACTTATATCAGCACACAGATCCTTTGTGTTTTTGATTAAATGTAATAAATTATACATAAATATTATATATTATTGATCAGTCAAAGAATGCTTCGTAGTATTCATCTTTTCTGCAATTTTGAATTATTTAATTTCTCAGCCAATTTCTTAACTCTTCTCTCCACACGTACGATCGGCTTTACAAAAATACTCTTGCTAATGTTCCTCAATTGTAAATAACAAATGTAAGCCGGTTACAAGAAGTCATTGTTGAATACAGATGCAAAAAATACAATGTGTAATATGTATTATAGGAATTTTTGTGATATTTTTTTCTTGGGATGCAACAGGTTACTTAAACATTAAATTGTTAAATGTGAAAATAAATGAATAAAAAACTATATTTAATCCTTTTAACGAGTGATGTAAAGTCAATAATTTGCTTTTGATGACGTTTAAATATATACTTTTTTTTATTGCTTTATTATATATATGTCATGTTATACAATTATACAATTTTTATACAACATTAACATTAATAATTAAAAAAGAACGATACTCTTGAAACAACTGATGTGTTTAGTTTTTGAATTTGGCTAGTAATTAGTATTGTAAGATGGTAAACACGCCATCTTATAAGCAGACCAAGACCAAACTTGATTTTCTTATACGAGTTATGAAAATAAACATATCTATTACGTCCTTGTCTGAAACAACAAAGGTACTGATTTTTTGCTGGTTAAGCTTGTTTTGTGACACACTATCGATTCCCATCATCAGCTTGTCATGTAAGGCGGGAGACAGCGTTAATTTTCAGTATGACGAGCGCTTGAAAAGAATTCAATATTATTCATTCAATTAAGAAAAAAAAACACTTTTAGGTTAACCTTAACTAGGCAATGTAACCGGTTAACCGATTGTTCAGTAGGTTTACATGTTAACTTGTTGCATGTTGCATATGCAAGTAACATTGATCACTATTGTGTTATCTACCATAAACAGGGTGTTGTTATGATTGGTCAATTATATGTGTTTTCTCTTATGTATTAGTATGCACTTCGAATTTATTTATTTTTTAACTTGTTCGCATACACAATTGTATTGTTTCAAGTTCCTCTCACTGGGCCAAAGATAGTGAATTGTTATCAATGTCAATTTGTATCGTCTGTGAATTGTGTAGTATTTTTCTAAAACTTAAAGCTTGTATTTTTCACCATGGTGTCATTTACTGCTTTCATTAATGAAATATTACAATTCAAATAACTCATTCATATTTGATAAAGACACCAAGATCAAACCCCTCATATGTAATGAAAGGTGACACAGACAAAATTAAACAATTAATGAAACCAAAGTTTTATCATTTATTTATGAAAACATTGATTGACTTGACAATAGACTGTGCAGATATAAACCTGTTATAACCCAAAAACATATAGATAAAAGTGTGTACATGTAAAACACATCTTACTTAACAAGAGGGCAATGACGACCCTTAAGGGCTCCCTTCACGTTACGGACACCAATTGTGGAAGACAAGACCTGGTGATCTAGTTTTGACCCTCTTGATCCAGATTCAAACATGGCCACTCTATTAGCAATCAAAATATGCTGTCCAAATGTTATCAAAAGTGAGTCATAAATGAGGCCTCTATAATGTTGAGAAGGTTTTCTTAAGATTTAACTGGTAACCTAGTTTAAGACACACGTGAGCAGAATTAACACTCTTCCTAGATATTGTAAAGATACGCATTCTGACCGTGGTTAATCAAGATTGTGTCAATAATGGGGACTCTATAGTTGTACCAAGTTATTTATAAGAAATTACCTAGTGACATAGTTTCTAGACGCACATGACCCAGTTTAAAAACTCGGCCTAGATATTGTCAAAATAAACATTCTGACCACGATTTTAAAAGATTTAGCCATAAATGTGGAATTCAGAGTGGTAACACGTTTTTTTTCTATCGAATGTTATATCGGCATGGTGTAAAGTTACTCATAATTTAGAAACCAAAGCAAACAGTAAAACTATTTTATGGAACAATTAAGATATAACTACTAACAATAAGACGTTTTTCTATAAACGTTGGTTCGAACGAAACTTAAAATATGTAGATCAATTGTACGACGACAGAATAAACGACTTCTATTCCTTTGATAATTTATGCTACATATTCGGAATACCTNTTCAAATTGAAAAAGAAATAGCCCTCAACAATGATACACTTTATACATTTGAACATAAATGGAAACACATTAAACTTTCATAACAAGTCCAGTTTTGCCTTCCACCCACTTTATGCAACTCATCTTTTTTGCATATTTGTTTTTGTTTTGTTTTAAACACCTATCACAAACAACCAAAGAAACAAACTACATATTAACTTTTCTTTTTTTTTTAATAATAAATAATAAATAGTCACGTTGACTAAACTGCGCTCAATTACTAGTATTATAAACAATAATTGAAATTGCGTTTTACTTAAAACTGAACAAATAACCACTTCTTATAGTAAATATTAGAACTTTTCAAGAAAGACCCAATTACTTCTGAACACATATTTCATTTTAACAGGCATTTCATAATGAATCAGATTTATTTCCGTTTGTATGTGTTATTACTTGGTATTACTTGTTCTAGATATTAAGTTTGAAAAATTCGTTTTATGGTAGACTAGTCTTAAGATAAACATCTTGTTTACGATTGTTATTTTTTGAGGACTTAATAAGGTATGAGCAGCCCTACCTGAATGTCATCCTCCGTAAATCCCTGAGTTCTCGCTAGATCCTGAATTTCTTGAAAGGTATTCCCATTGAACAACTTGTGCAGCAGAACAAATATCCCTGGAGATTCAGGAGACACCTACATGTAGATACCGAAATCAATAAATGCAGTCAACAGAACGGTTTTATAATTGAAAATGCCTTCTACCAATACTGAAAATAGTTTTAAAAGTAAATTTATAAAATCTTGTGCGTGTATAATTAAGAAACCCTTTCTATGGCTTTTTTTTTCTTAGCNAATCTTAGCAGCTTTTGTGATGTATCTTTAATTAATGTGTCTTCTGCACTTGCTTTTTACATGTAACCATTTTTGAAAGCGACTGAGATATCATTAGAATATTGTTTTTGATCAAGTTGAAAAAGTGATTAGGCAAAGTAAGTGACTTCCTTAAGTGTTCACATGATTTCAGTTTTACCATATATGGAAAACTTCCCAAACCTCTTGCAGCCCTTTTTTTAATAATCCTTTTTTTAAATATCACTATAACAAATATTATAAGCAAGTTTCATGGATGTAGGGCAAAAGTGACCACAAGAGTGTCCACAAGGTTTTACCATAGCCATTTAAGGAAAATTGCAATGCCACTGGCGGCCATGGTGTTCAATTACTGAAACCATTTTCAAACTCAGTTGAAAATCATCATATCAAATGTTCTGAGCAAGTTTAATGCACAAAAAATGTTAATTTTAAAGAGTTCACAAGGATTCACTACAGCAATATAAACAGGGATTTCAAAATATTTAAAACGATAGTACATGACGCCTGGTCTGAAATTTCTAAGAGTCAAACTGAATATTTCAGAGATCATTTATATTTAATATTTATTGCATGAACAGTTTTTATAGCTTTATTCAGTTATAATTATGTATTTGTTTTATATAGTCTTATAGATAAACTGTCACATCCACATGAGTATTAATCAAGAAATCCATTTTCTTTTGACGCACTTGAGTTGTCGTCTAGATTCCTCCACAACTTACTGTTGGTTATGAAACTGTATATGCATTTATATCAATTTGTTGTTAAAAGTAATAACTTGTTTATTCATCTCGTGAGTCTGCCATAACCACCATGTTTATTCTATGAACTTATCCTTTTTCCATTCTTATAACTGTCACATATTCAATCTGTTGTTCTATACATGGCACCGATAAGTTGACCATATTGAGCCCCCGGAGTTTGCCTCTTTATTCTTCTCTCGACTTTTTTTGGCATGACAACTGCTTACATGTTTATTATTCCTGCTTCGTGTATCATGAGCAAAAGCCAGACAAGAGAAGCTGTCATGTCTAACTTACGCGTCAATTACTTTTTTACCAATAGCAACTACGTTTTTGTACCTCGTCGCTATCTGTAATATTCCCGTGTTTGTAAAATCTTTGGTTGTTAATATTGAAGCCACGTCATATGACAATTCAGACCCATGTTCGTATCATTCCAATTAGTCACAACGTAATGCAAAATAGCATGTTCTAGTTTCGCTTGACTACAACAGTCTTTGAGTCAACACTTTGCCTTTGGCTACAATGTTCCCTACTGAACATATCCGGTGATATCTTACCTAACCCCGGACCATCGGCCAGTGATTGCTCTTATGTCTTGATATGTCTAATTTTCTCAACTCTTCTCACAATTTGTCGATTGTTCACTATTATGTTCAAAGTCTTCTTCATAAACTGGATTTGCTAACTGCACAATTTACTTCATTTGATATCATTACTTTTTCTTATACGTGGCTATCAGAATCAATCAATAACGACCAGTTGTTTATACCAGGTTTTAGCCTACCCGTCCATCGTGATCGAACTCAGAATCCACACGGCGGACTTGCTGTTTATGTCAAGGATGGTATTAATTTTAATCGAAGACCAGATCTTAAAATAAAAAATCTTGAAGCAATTTTGTTGGAGGTTCGACCTCATTCAAATAAACGAATTCTAATCGGTACTTTTAACAGACCACCAAATTCAGATAACAATTATTTCATTCGACTGGCAATAGATGCAGGCATAAATGACATTATAGTCTTGGGTGACTTTATTTTTAACACCCAACTAGATCCAGCTAAACGTAAAACCGCCTCCATCTTGCAGCAGTTTGCACTCGACCAATGTATACAGGATCCCACCCACGTTACTGAAACTTAGTCCTTTATTATTGATCTCTTAGTTGTTTCAAACAAGGAGTCTGTCATTTCCTCTGGGGTAGTTGAACCATTCTTTGATGAAATTATAAGGAAAAAATTTCCCGTATTCGTTATTCTTAAATGTTAAAGGCAATCCTTTCTACGTTATAAACGTAAAATTTGGAAGTACGACTAAAGGAACTAGGACAATTTTAGAAGCAACCTGTCATATATTGAGTGGAATGACGTATATAGCGACAATATCGTTACCTTTACTAAAAATATTACAAATGTTTTTCTTGATACAGCAGCTGATTGTATACGAAACAAAGACGTCACCGTCCGCCCATATAATGAAAATTAGAGAACGAAAACGAGTTTATAGGAAAGTTGAAACAACAAATTCCCCATCTAGCTGGACGAAGTTTCGTGTACTGTGTAATGATGTAGTTTCTCGTGTCCGCTTTGCCAATTCACATTATTACGAATCTCTTGCATGCAAACTCAAATCCGACAATTACTCATCGCGTGATTGGTGGAAAGTCCTGAAATCTTTTTTAACAGTCAACGTTAGTAAAACTGTTTCCCCACTTGTCAACTGCGATGGCGAACTGGTATGGGATGAACTTCAATAAGCTGAAGTTCTAAATGATGTCTTGGCTTAACATACATACATAGATGAGTTTGATCACATTCTACCGGAATTTGCGCCAATTGAAAATATAGTCACTTTCGTCTATAGTAATAACCGATTGCGAAGTAAAGGACGTTCTTATGCATCTGCCTATGGGTAAAGATTTGGCCCTGAAGTTATAAATAACAAATTACTTGAAGAGGGATCTAAAGCCTTTGATAGGGTCTGGAATCGTGGTCTTAATTGAAACTGAAACATTCCGTATCAAAGATAACCTTCTGAACTTCCCGGGGCCTCATATTCCCACTAGTTTATTCGTAGTTGATGACACTCCAAATTCTGCAGCCACCGTTATAGAACGCGATATAGACATAATTGCAAGATGTGCCAGTACATGTAAAAGTTTATCCATTAAAATCTGAATCACTTGTTATATCTCGTAAGATGGACAAACCCTATCACTCGCATATCCATCTGTACGATACTCCAATTCCCTCCATGAATAGTCACAAACATGTAGTCGTTAAGCTGGCAACAACAATTTGAGTGTATTAAATTAAAGGCCTGGGTACTCGTCAACATTTAAAAAAGGCCCCGTTTTCGCCTTTATCGACAATCTTGAAATAATTAACTTTACCTTTATGTACGATATATGAAAAAAAACGAGTAAGATAAAATTCAAATTGAGGCTGTCCGCATTGTTTCCGGCTGTACCAGACTTGTGACCTCAAGGTTTCTTTTTAACGTTTGCTTGGAAACTCTTGACACAAGAAGGTTCCAACATAAGCTCCGTCTTTTCTTAAAAATGGTCAAAAGTCTCAGTCCAGAATATTTGTCCTCATTGTCTCCACAATCAGTTGACGAGCGATCTACAAGATCGTTACGTAATTCATCCCGCTAAGATGGTGCTCGGACTAGGCCTTCTCTGTACAAAAACTCGTCCTTGCCCTCAACAATTGCTTCTTGAAATTCACTTCCATACGAAGCCAAGCTTGTTGATAACATGTGATTTTAAAATGGACCTTGATCTCAACAAACCTCGTAGTAATCCAGTGTTTCATTATCGTAAGCGGCGACAAGAAGTGCTGCACACACGTTAAAGAACTAACAGTAGTTCTCGTAATAAACAGTTATATGATAGAAATCTGGTTCCATTGCAACTTTGTCAATGCGGAAAAAATAGGAGAGGCTACTCACTTTGTACTGGTCTTTCCATTACATACAACTTTAAGATTAACTTTAGTGAGAACTATAAAACAATACACGGATATATCAGTGCGCACATTACTGGATGGAGATGATAATCTACCCCTTATGGATAGTTTTGCAGTGTTTAATGCAGTCCATAGTTTCATCAACGGCTCAGGAAGGTTAGGAATGGTATAACTATCGGTTCTTTATGTTTCAACCTTCATTTTTTAAATAAATAATTCCTTTAGTTTTAATTTCATCAACAGTGTTTTGTTTTCTTAAATGCACCGTTTCTACATTTAAAAAACAACTTTGATTCCAATTATACTCACAAATATGTTTAACCTCGAATCATTATTAATTGTTTTGTGTTTAAAATGCAATTCCCGTCACTATACTTGTAAATATATTACTGAGGTAAGGAACCCTACTAACTTCGCTAACGTTCCAATCTTATGAACTTTAGATGTTAGTAACTATTCTTGTAAACACATTCTGGAATAAATAAGTTTAAACCAAATGTTACTTCTAGAGTATTTACAAGGTATATGTTGACGATGCACGGCACGTTTCAAGACGCAAGACGAACGACCGGCAATAGGCGATCATAAAAGCTCATCATGAGCATTTTGTGCTCAGGTGAGCTAATCATGCAAGGATATGTCTTCAAATCAAGATAAAAAGTCATGTTCTGATGTTCTTGTTCAAAAATATATTTCTACCTGATGATTAAAAAAGTGTATAGAAACCCATGAATGATTTCATAGGCATCTTTCATTGGGAGGATGGCTTTCTTTGGCCTATACAGAAAGACAGCAATCATGTAATATGTACGTGTATAAAGAATTAATACTTGCAAAAATGGCTGGCGAAAGATACCAGAAAATCTGATACATTCACTATAAATATGATTTAAGGTACTGTTTTTGAAAACTATCATGTGATTTAGTTTTATTCGGGTTGTAAAATTATCAGCTCGAATTGGCCACTTAAATATTGCTCAAGAAGAATATGATATCCCAAATGCTCGCCCGATCAGGCAACTCATCATATTGTTTGTAACAATAACCAGTCAATGTGTGTGTAATTGTAATATTTCTATTACCACCATTTATTGTCCCGAAAATGTCAAAACAGCTTTATATTTAGTTGGAGATACAAAAATAAAACTTTACAAATGCCTCTTTATTAAGTTGTCTTAATGCTAAAGTTCTCATGAACAGTTAGGTGTTAAAATAAAGACAGAGATTCTGCCTATTGTTTCTAACTTGTTACCTGGAAGAGAATGATGAGCCCACCATACCAGCAGGCTCTGGATAGGTAGTGTGCATACTTCTTCTCTTGCTCGCTCAGTTTGTGGAAAGCAGAAGAGCATTCTAGCAGACAGAACTCGGTGTTTGGCTTCAAATGATGAAAATCTTCCGTATCAACTCGGTCAGACATTCTTTCATCTGGTAAGAAATATTTGAAAAATATATATGGTAGATGCGATATAATATATTATTCTAATAAATATAAAACTACTAGAATTTTATAATAGAAGGGGGATGAGAGACAAAAACATTATTAACAGGATGAAAGTTTAAAAAGGGAACAGTAAGTGCATAAGACCAGATGGGCGTACACGTCAAACATAAGGTGATGTTTTGCTTTTTTGGTCTTAAAATCTTTCCGGATAAAAACACGTTGTCCAAATCAAATATCCGACAAGATCACGACTTTAATTTCCAAAGTCCGAATTCCAGTGAAACCAAAGAGCGTATTTATTTCAACATATACAACATCCTTCCTTCCAGCCTTCCTTCCTTCCTTTATTCCTTCCTTCCTTACTTCCTTCCTTCCTGTATTCCTTCCTTCATTCTTCCCTTATTTGATTGATTGATTAGTTGATTGATTAATTGATTGATCGATTGATTCAGGCATCCACCCATCACTCCATCCACCCTTCCATCTATCATTCCATCCATCCTTTCATCCATCCATCCATTCATTCGTCCATTCATTCATTCGTTTCTTCATTTATTCATTCCAACAGTTCCATCACCCCTAAATTCCTTGCCACATTCATTTACTCATTTGAGTCTTGACTATTTCAATGATTTAAATGAATATTGATTTATTTGATATGAAATGAATCCTCTTGTACGAGTGTAATACTTCTCTTCGGATTTAAATAAATGACTGTGTCCGAAAAAGGGCTTTCGTACAAGTTCATATCGTAATTTCGAGGATTAGTTACAATTATCAATGACAGTGTTACAGTGGTTGTAACGATTATTTACAAAAATGCCTCAAACAATCAATTTCAATCCAGAAACAGTCGATTAGTGTTTCACAGATAGCTAAGGATTCCGAGTCTTTTTTCAACGAATAAAACATGAGTTCACCAGGTCAACTATTATCACGCCGGTAATCGGGATACTTCGATAGACGGATGGAACGTCGGTAACAGAGAAAAAAAAAGCCACGGTTGATCGTTTTATGTCAATAAAATATATGCTACATATAATACATATAAAGCCCCTATAACGATCAAAATCAACGAATATTTCGAAATCAATTTCGTAAAAAAACATATATATTGTCAACGGCTGTTATAGCAATAGCCAAAATGTCAATGCTAAATGTGCTCTGGAGACATCAATGACTGTTAACCGAGGATCATTCGTTGGCTCCATCTATTTAAGAACGCTTCAATTTTTGACATAAACTCTATTGAAATGTTGGCTATTGCTATAAGGAACACTGATTCTTTATGTGTTAACTTTTTTTGCGAAATATATAGCGAAATTATCGTTGATTTTGAGCGTTATCAGGGGCTTTAAATTGATCGCGCAAAATAAATTTCAATAATTCGTATCATTGCAGTGTTTCAGATACAAACAGTTTTTTACAATGTGGCGTCCAAAGCCATTATAATGTAGGTCGCAGTCGTCATCCGCGAGCTGGTCACATTAATAATTTTCAAATACTTACCTCTTATTTAAATGAATACTCTTTACATTTAAATCAGTGAATACAACACTGACATTTTTACTTTATCCTTTCAATAAATAAACGACGGACAGATATGTTGGGATCTATGTTCTCGAAATTAAATCAAACGCATAAATAAAAGTCCAGCACATCCGAAAGAAGGAAAATTCGGCGAGTACCCATAACAAAATTGCACCAAACGTTGTATTTTTCGGACCGCATAATAAACCTTCTGATCTGCGTTTGTGATTTCCACTCCAAAAACAAATCCCCATTCTGTATCCGTACACAAAGTGCATTTTAGTTTTAAAATCTATTAAGAAACGCAAACCCAGTGAAATAAAAGATTGAACAGAACGAACAATAAATTAAACCATCATAAACATATGTATAGCGTTAAACAGACATGCATGAATCATTACCTTTGTGCTTATTCGTGAACATTAATTCTAACTGATTATGATTTACTTTCATGTGTGAACATTTGCTCTCTATCTGATGTACATTTGCTCTCTATCTGATGTACATTTGCTCTCTATCTGATGTACATTTGCTCTCTATCTGATGTACATTTGCTCTCTATTTGATGTACATTTGCTCTCTATCTGATGTACATTTGCTCTCTATCTGATGTACATTTGCTCTCTATCTGATGTACATTTGCTCTCTATCTGATGTACATTTGCTCTCTATCTGATGTACATTTGCTCTCTATCTGATGTACATTTGCTCTCTATCTGATGTACATTTGCTCTCTATCTGGTGTACATTTGCTCTCTATCTGATGTACATTTGCTCTCTATCTGGTGTACATTTGCTCTATATGATGTACATTTGCTCTATCTGATGTACATTTGCTCTCTATCTTCTGTACATTTGCTCTATCTAATGTACATTTGCTCTCTGATTCTGATGTACATTTGCTCTCTTTATGATGTACATTTGCTCTCTATCTGATGTACATTTGCTCTCTATCTGATGTACATTTGCTCCCTATCTGTACATTTGCTCTTTATCTGATGTACATTTGCTCTATCTGTTGTACATGTACATTTGCTCTATCTAATGTACATTTGCTCTATCTGATGTACATTTGCTCTCTATCTGATATACATTTGGTCTCTATCTGATGTACATTTGCTCTTACGTGTGAGCATTTACCCGAATTTGTGAGCATCTGATGTACTTGGTGTAAATTTGCTCATATTTAGTGGATATTTGCTCTAGTTGGCGTACATTTGCTTTTATTTTGTTAACGCTTGTACTTTCGCTCCTATTAGTACATTTGCTCTCATTGTTTTAATTTGCTCATTTGTTGAACATTTGCTCTTATTGGTAAACATATGCTATAATTGGTGAATATTCACTGTTATTCTATTAAATTGTTGAAATTGTGATCTTATTGGTGAAAATTAGCTCTTCTTTGTGAAGATTTACTCACATTGTTCAACATTTTGATTTATTGATGAACATGTTCGCTAATTAGTAACTATTTGCTCTAATTGGTGAATATTGGCTCTTATTGATGAACAATTACTTGTATAAGTGAAAATTTGCTTTTTTTGGTGAAACTTTGTTGTGTTTTTTGGGGTGAAAGTTTGGTATTATTGGTGTACTGTCTTTTGGTAACAAGCAGTATATTTCTCGATGCAATGTCTTGTGTCTGGATACTAGTATATTGCTCACACACGTATTTCATCAACAGTAAAATACATTGAAAATCGGGACTAATATTAAGCTGTATGGAGCACGGTAGACTGCTTGATTTAAACTCTTAATTGTGAAGTTTCAAGGAACATAAATAAATAGTTTGCATTATGGCACGAGGAGCTTACTTGTTGCTGAACCTACGTCTTACTGATTAAACTGATAATTGTTTAAGTACCCGTAAACTATGAGAAATCGAAACCTTTTTTGATTCATACAATGTCTGAACATATATTTTGTCATGTATACAGTCAGAAAATTGATGAACATTAATTTTCGTTGCGTTCTTCATCGATTAACCATGATACTTATGCTATTTGGATAGAACGAAACTTGAATGTTTCCATAAACAGCAAAGAAGCTCAATGGTGGCGACAAGAGCCATCTGGTAGTGTACGTATCATATAAGAATACAGTGCAACACGTGTAAAATTCAAATGAATCACATGTTATAAGTACACTAATATACATAATATGAAGTTTATTGAAATTAATCTTATGCATGCGATATAACAATTCCACTCTGTTTTTACCATAAGCTGCACTAGAAGCAATCAAATTTTATTTACAAATACAACGAAGCTAAGGCATAAATTAAAGCTTAAATTTATCTTATGTAGTAATTGGATATTTATTTATTTGGTTATAAACGAAAGGATAGCCGTAGTGTGATATTTAAAGCCACACACCTTATTTGGCATAGTTAATTTAAGTATAAATAAGAACATATTTAATCTATGCCAATTAGCATATATCTGGTGGTAACGAGGTAGAAATCCTTCTTCTTTTGCGCTTTACAACTTAAAAATAATCGCGTTTGTCGAAATGGACGTATACGTCTAGAAATCCTACTTTCGGTTTCAAAGACGGTACCGTTTGAAAAATAATAAATTACTTGCTAACTAGGCTATAGATTTAATTGTATCTATGCCAATTAGAATATATCTGGTGGTTACAAGGTAAAAACCCGTCTTTTGGCGCTTTAAAACTTTAAAAAAATCGCGTTTGTCGAAATGGACGTATAAGTATAGAAATCCTACTTTCGGTTTTAAAAGTTTTGAAAAATAATAAATTACTTGCTAACTAGGCTATAGATTTAATGACAATGTTGCACACTTTCAAATTGCATCTATATGTATTGATTAACATGTATTTCATTTCAAGGTCAGAGGCTTTAAGGCTGCAAAATATAGTAGCTTTA
>VMBQ01002236.1:69011-81214 GCA_007657795.1 Dreissena rostriformis
GGAATAACATTATGTTGTATGTATGCATATCTTTGAATGTGTCAATGCTTGACAATGCTTTAATACCAATTAGGTAACATATATATCTATGTCATTACCTTTAGCGCGCATCTATATGTACTTTGATGTTAATACCAATTTAGTAACATGTATATATTTTATTTCATTATTGCATTACCTTCAGCGCGCATCTACATGTACTTTGATATGCCATGCTTTGCTACTACGCGCGCTTTTAGTTTTTGGAGTTATAGTTAGTATTATTAATAAAGCTCCCCTTGCCCCTCTATATGTGTTGTTTGTCTTTCGTTTAAGTATAATTAAGCTTCTTAATTGTATTTAGAGGAAAGATAAACACACCCGCTGCCCCCTTTTGGGGCCTCAGTCCGGTCTTATCAAGTCACGTGATGGTTAATTACTGGCTTGATCGGCTGACTCTGTCCGGCAATTTGCGCGCGATTGCCGTCAAGGATGCTTTGTTTTACCCACCCTCCTCCCTTTCACAGTAACTGCGGCAGTTTCAAAATAACATCATCTTGTTTGTTTTGTATGTATGCATATCTTTGATTGTGTAACAATGCTTTAACAGGAATAACATTATTTTGTATGTATGCATATCTTTGAATGTGTCAATGCTTGACAATGCTTTCATACCAATTAGGTAACATATATATCTATGTCATTACCTTTAGCGCGCATCTATATGTACTTTGATGTTAATACCAATTTAGTAACATGTATATATTTTATTTCATTATTGCATTACCTTCAGCGCGCATCTACATGTACTTTGATATGCCATGCTTTGCTACTACGCGCGCTTTTAGTTTTGGAGTTATAGTTAGTATTATTAATAAAGTTCCCCTTGCCCCTCTATATGTGTTGTTTGTCTTTCGTTTAAGTATTGATTAACATGTACTTGTCTTCATTTCAAGGTGTGTGGCTTTACCATTTTCTGGTAATTCAAACACTGAATTAATATCGAAACCGATAGATCATGTACATTTAATTTACTAGGTTTATTGTCTTTATAAATTAAACTTAGCATTAGACCTTAAACAACTTATTAAAGCTAACATACCATACATATCTGTGTCCTCAAGACATACAAAACATCCATTTAATAACAAATAAAAATATACTAAGTATAAACAACTAAATTGTACTTACTATAAAATGTTATATCCATAAAACTAAATAGTTTGAAAGCATCGATTCATTGTCATTAATTTAAGACCTCAAACTAAATATAAATGTCTTATAGGCAAATTGTGACGATAAGTGTGTGTACCGACCTGATTGTGTCGATTAGCTGAAGTTTTGTACTTTAAATACCGACAACCACTATACATTCACTCCTCTCTAATCCTGACCGGTATTTCAACTCGTGTTAACAACACGGATCATTGGTTGTATGCACATGCTCATAACGTGTGTGCATCGCATTTAAAGAAGTACCGATGTACTCCCATCTGACCCTGACCCGATATTGTTACGACTCCGTCTTTCCTTTTGTTCAAGAAAATGACGGAACGGTAATGTTTTACATTCTATTGCTGAACGTATAACATATCACTGAACAAAACAGTTCAACAGCACATCAACGAAATAACCGCTGAGAGATGAGCATTATTTTCATTTATGTTCCCTATTTTACCTATTAATATATGTGAGAGTTAGAATGTCAACATAAGACATCACATGGGTGCTATATCAGCATATAAATCATGAACATAAATAATCATTAAGTCTTTAAAAATGCAAATCTCTTCATTTTACTACTCAAACTTCGAGTTAAAGAAGTGTCCGTTTTATTTTAAAGCTCAAACGTTAAAGTTAATTTAATAAAACTTTAATGCTAACCATCTTATCAGAAATTCGCCTTTTAAATGATCTTTCGTCAGTTTTAGAATTGTGTGAGTGTCCTGGGCAGAAAGAGAGCCTTACTTATATACTTCAAAACCAGAGAAGCAGTATAAAAGGGCCACAAACTCACAAACTGTCTACTTTTCAGTTGAGTACTGGTGTGTAAACAGCAGGAAACAAAAATGATTTTTTTCATAATAGTTAAGTTTGTATTTAATATTTTCCAATGAAATTTGGCATATATATACTTCAGTATACAAACAATATGTATGTGTAATTTGGTGATTGTAAATTATATAGTTATTGACTTACAGAAAAAAAAAATTGTTGTCTGCTTGAAATTCAAATTTCCCTGTAAATGCTGAGCACCGCCCACTTAAAAGGTTATGAACTTCTCTCAGCCAATAGCTAGGGAATGACTCAAGTTTACAGATTCAACACTATACCAAATTGCTGTCTGCTCAAACACGTGTTTCTGTTTATAAACACTCTAATGTTATCAGCAAATCACTGTCAGGTAAACCCAGCCCACTAGTTAATGTAGGTAAACATTTTACCACCGCAAAATCAAGCAAGTGAGATCCGGCTTTTAAGGGTGGCCGAAGGCCGACGGCCGATGCCGATGGCCGATGGCCGAACAAGTTGACGAAGGCCGTGGCCGAAAAGACAGCGAATGAGTGCCAATGTGCCGAAAATATGACGTCACGGCCTATTATGGCTGAATGGGTCAAGTTCCCCCCGGGTACTACTTCCCTGTACCCCGGGTACTTTGAAGTTTGCTTCACCGCACACCGATTTTCAAATAATTCTTTTGTAATAATAAACTACCCTGTACAATTCGAAAGCCTGCTTGGTGTAGCGGTAGTGTGTTAGCTTTTACTTCCAGGGTTTGGGTCTCAGGGCAGGCTCTTTTTTATTTAATTGATTTCCTTGAAATTATTTTTTATTGTATTTTGTATATATAATATTTATTTATTGTAATTTCAAAAATACGAAAATCTTTGAACAAATTTCATTTAAGCATCAAAACTGTACTGCCTAGTGTTCTCCCACGTGGGTTTTTCATTGACCTCAAATATGAGTTTGCAAACGCCATGACGTTAACAATAGGAGAATTGGAATGTTGCTGATTTTCATATACATTAATAGTGGTCATATTTCATTAGTAGAAATACGGAAACGTGTATCGTTCTAAATGAAATGTACATATAATATATTATTGTAATTATTATATTGATTTGCCTTAAATCTTCCGTCTAAGTAGGCTCACAAAGTCTTCACATTAGCGATTTTTTCTGAATCGGGATGTATCTGGGTGTCTTAGCGACGATCTGCTACAACTCCGTGTATTATTATAATGCTTCTGTGATCATCTGAACCTTTAGGTGCCCTATCGGAATTTCATATCGAAAACAATGTTATGTTCTTTTAATACCGACAACCACTATACTTTCAGTCCTCTCTGACCCTGACCCAATATTTCCATCGAGTTTACAACACGGATCATTGGTTTTATGTACAGGCCAATAACGTTTGTGAATCGCATTTGAAGAAGTACCGATCATCATCATCATCATCATCATCATCATCATCATCATCATCATCATCATCATCATCATCGTCGTCGTCGTCGTCATCATCATCATCATCATCATCATCATCATCATCATCATCATTATCATCATCATCATCATCATCATCATCACCATCATCATCATCATCATCATCATCACCAGCAGCATCATCAGCATCATCAGCATCACCATCATCATCATCATCATCATCATCATCATCATCACCATCATCATCATCATAACCAGCAGCATCATCATCATCACCATCATCATCATCATAATCACCAGCAGCATTAGCATCATCAGCAGCATCAACATCACCATCATCATCATAATCATCATCATCATCATATTCTTCTTCTTTATTATATTCTTCTTCTTCATCATCTTCATCTTCATTATAATTATCATCATCAGCATCAGCATCAGCATCATCATTATCATCATCATTATATACTTCTTCATCATCATCATCATCATCATATTCTTCTTCATCATCATCTTCATTATCATCATATCTCAATGATGATAAATTTAGTTCTTAAGAAACATGTATCTTGTTTAAAATAGCTGTAGAACAATTTAACAACATCATACATTATGTACATGTGTTCTCTGTATTCACTGATTAATTAAAGACAAAAATTAATAGAAGAGACATAGTAAAACTAATTTAATTCGATTATGATTTGTTTGATATTGCAAATACATCTCTCGTAAGAATGATATAAAATTGCATGAAAAAAATGACATTTAAAGCTAAAATAGTAGTTAAGCTGAAAAAAATCAATTTAAATAAGAAATGGTTTATGTATTAGAAATAGATACGCACTGCGAAACAAGTCCTAGTTAAAAAAAAAAGTTATTGAACACTGGTATGGTAAGTGGTATCTTCGTTCAATTTATCTTTATTTTTAAATCGCAGAAACAGAAAAAAATCAAAATCAATTTCTTGGCTCCAAAACTCGGTTTAAACCTATTTGCTCATGCAGTTGATCCCAGAGTTACGAAAACCCAACATGTAGAGCCACCAACCTACTTCGCACTCTCGCGTTTCTGTCGTTCAGGTGATCACAAAGGTTCAATAGCCGGCAATGACCCTTGACTAGACCCGGCGATCATATAGCAGATACCGACGAATCAATGCATAAGAGTGGAGTGATCATGCTCCGCTTCACTTTTTAGTTTTTACTTTTTGTGTAATAATTGTATACCTAGTTACGAGACATTCACTGATGTTAAATATTAATAGGACAGATCGCGTAGAGAGGAATTTCGCTTTAATATTATTTTGAAACTTCCCATTTTAATGATATTGTTAGAAGTATTGATAATTCAAGCCAAATAGTCAATTAACTCCATTTTAGATAAATTCACATCCACAACTCGCAGTGAAGCGGATGAGTTATTCTCAAAATCGTACAAGTACAGTCATTAACCTTCATTCAATATTGACAGTAGTTTAAAGCATGCAGATTGGTTTGACAACGACTGTATTACATCACGAAATCACTAGCATGACTCTCTAAGATATTTAACTTAAACAATACCGATTTAAATAGAACATGGTTGTGCGAAAACAAAAGTGTTTCTAAGAAATAAATTAAGAAAAAGAAACAAAAATGCAATATACTGAATATACCTTAAAGTGATGAGTGGATCGGCGAGACTACTGACTACATTATGAGCTTGAAACAGAAGACATCATCACCATCATTCCCTTGCCTGATCTGGTCGTTGGGGGGATTTCAGGGACAACGACATAGAGATCTATCGCCAGTCAGGCTCATGGTTTCATGTTGTGGGCTGCTAAGAGTACTTCATCCTTTGGGATGGGCGTCCACTCTTTCACATTATCCGTCCAGCTTTTCTTCTGACGGCCTCGACTTTGACCTCACTCTCGCGCGCCCTGGAGCATAGTTTTGAACAGAGAGTCGTGTCTGGTGATGTGCCCAAACCAAGCCAGCTCTCGTCGTTTGACGGTCACCAGGAGGGGCTGTTGTGGGCCTACACGTGTTGCAGTCATGTTCCTGACGTAATCGTTGCTCTCGTGGTTCATCAAGGAGTTGCGGCGCAGCTTGCGGAGACACATGTGTTCAAAGGTCTTTATCCTGCATTTTGTGTCCGCGTGAAGCGTAGAGGTCTCGCAGCCGTACAGTAAGACCACGAGGGACTTGTAGAGCCTGTACGTGGTGGGAAAGCTGATGGAGCTGCTTGTCAACAACCTGCTTAATCTGGCCATCGCTGCGGTCGGCCAGGCAATTCTTATTCGGACCCCAGCGGTCAAAAGTTAGGTCCAGTCTTTGGTGCTTATCCCGGATTTTTTTTAACGTCCTCAGCTTCCGTTTCCAAAGCTTCATTTCGTTCGATACTCATCGGACCCATTCAGCTACTACAGCACCATTATTCGGAAATCGTCCGCCGTATGGCCGTTTGTATACAAATGTTCGGACGCCGGTCCCGTGGCCGCGTGCAAATGTGGGAAATATTTAGTAGGTGTCGATAGTTAGCGGAGTCTCCGGTCTCTCTTCGTATATGAGGCTTTTGCACAGGGCACACTGAACTAAGTTAACTACATTGGTTAATCTGTCTCGCTTACCTGTTCATTTCTAGTATTTCGCCCCTTTACGCGCCGTTTCATCCGGAAGTCTGTTCCGGTGAGGACATACGTTTTCACGTGCATATACTAGTGTATGCCTTTATATGTGCGAAAGTTATATCTGTATATGCCGATCTTGTTAAAGCTAGAGTTTATGTGTGTATGTGTTTGAGAGACGTTGCTTTTGCAAGGGTGGCAACTGAGGTAGATTTAAGTAAATAATCTGTTCACAGTTGTCTTGCCTTTTGTGAAATATCATTTAAAATTATTTTCGTTTTAATCATGATTTGCAATGTGCGTTTAACAAAAAATAAATAAAAAATTGCAACACATTCAATGACATAACAAACTATTTTTTTGGTAATAATTAAAGAAGATAATTGTAAAACACATACACTTTAAAGGCTGTAAAATAATATTAATATGTTTAATGTATCAATAACGAGTTTTGTATATCCTTATTAAATTGATGAGGACTAGACATAATAAATTGTGTTCTATAAAACAATGTATTATATTCTTGATCATATTGCAGTGTTTTTCCTTGATGATATGTTATATTTAACATGACTTTATTTAAATAACACAAATCTGATTTTATTTTAGTATGTATTAACCCATTTATGTCGAGCGTCTAGAAAAAAGCCCTTGGCAAACAGCGTAGACCCAGATGAGACGCCGCATATGCCGCGTTTCATCAGGGTCTGCGCTGTTTGCTTAAAGGAATTTCTGTAAGAAATATTCTAAATATAGAAATAACTATACTAGACATCCCTAATTTTGGAAATAAATGGCACCAATTTAGAAGGATGGGAGAGTCCACTTGGCATAAATGGGTTCATGAAACTGTTTGTAAAAGTACTAGAAGATATCGTAATACAATACGCTTAAGAACGCACCTCTTAAAAACACCACATTTAATATCTCCTAGAAGCATTAAACCTGAGTTCGATATTCAACAAGAGTTCGATCCTTGTTCTGACGGAAATGGAAAACCGGTCTCGTTTTGATATGTTGGTGAACAAAAGCATCATTGTTTACTAATTTAGGCCTTAAAATCTGCCTTTAGTTAGGCAAATATAGGGTTAAATTGGCATATTGCTATGGAAATCTCCCTCTAATTTTGCCATAAAAAAGGAAGGGTAAGAAGAAGCCACAATACTACCCATAGTAGGACCCATAGTTTTATCATAGCTTTTATTATTAAAAGCAAAACATCGATTTTAAAGAACAACTTTCAGTAATTTACTAAATCATCAGTTTTAAGTTTTTAATTTTATAGTTTATTTTCTTAAAACACGAACAAGCTTTCAAGAGTTCCCTCACTATGTAGACTGTTTCTGTACAAAGAAGACACGCTAAGAGTTACACAGTATGAGTCTTTTTAACCCATTAATGCCTAGTGGACTCTCCCATCCTTCTAAATTGGATCAATTTATTTCCAAAATTAGGGATGTCTAGTATATTTATTTCTATATTTAGAATATTTCTTACAGAAAAAATATTTCTTTAAGCAAACAGCGCAGACCCTGATGAGACGCCGCATCATGCGGCGTCTCCTCTGGGTCTACCCTGTTTGCAAAGGCCTTTTTTTCAAGACGCTATCTCGTATATAAAGTATGTGGTATCTTTACAGGGGCAAACGCTGGTGAAAAAAGTTATCTTCTCATTTTAGGAAAATTCCACGGTATTTCAAAGAAATCAAACGAAAAACCTCTATTTACTCTACCAGTATTCATTAAGCGTATGTTCACAAGACTAACAACCAGTTTTGGAATTATGTACTGGGTTAACGGTCTCAATTATTGATTGTACATCACCAGCGATATACTGACAGATGTTTTGACCAGATTAACAATGAAACACTTAAATGTTATAAAAAATACTTTAAATATTGAATAAATAGCCATTTTCTGTCGAAAAGGATGCATGCATTTGCAGAGCAATAAAGCAATGCTTATATTTTACAGAGTCAGTATCTTCAAGAAGACGTAAATAAATGTATACTAGTATCTATGAATAAAAAAACAAACGTGTTTTATTAGCGATTACCTAATTGATCAATATTGGCAATTGTGTCGTGTTCTGAGAAAACTGGTCAAAATGCTTGTGCGTAAAGTGTCGTCCCAGATTAGCCTGTGCAGTCGGCACAGGCTTATCCGGGACAACACTTTCCGCCTAAACTGGATTTTCGCTAAGAAGAGACATCATTTAAACGAAAAATTCCATAAAAGCGGAAATTGTCGTCTCTGATAAGCCTGTGCGGACTGCACAGACTAATCTGGGATGACAATTTACGCACAAGCATTTTGTCCAGTTTTCTCAGAACACGACACATTATTGTCGTCAAAAAGATCCCGATCTTATATCACGCGTTTACCCTCTGGTTGATCTATAAATCGTATTGAATCTCAAGGAATCGCTGTTCTGCTTATTACAATCACTATGATAACAAAGACCCTACATAAAGTATTTAGCACGCGCATGCCCAGTGTGATGCCGTAGATGACAGCTTTGATGTCACGTGCATGTACGCGGTCCACATTCCATGATCATTCTGGCACAGTTTCTGATATCTTGAAGAAATGTGCTTTCCCTATCGCTTTCGTCTATCGTTACTGATTATACTAGTTTTTGCACTTTCAGATAATTACATCTCCCCGATTATTGCTTTTACGCTTTTTCTCTACTAAAAAAGTCCTTTATTATTGCATCATATGCAATCAATATTTCACAGATATTTTAATAAAGATGATTTTAGTAGATGTGGTTTTATACTTGACATTATTCGTTCAAACAGCACAGTTTCTAGTTTTCTGAGTGTATTCATTGCATGTTCACAATTTCTTCTCAAACCATATTTATTCTAACATGCACACGTTTAATAATATAATGTTATTTAACGTCAAATGATAATGCAATATAATTTGTGCCTGTGATACATTTGATATTTGATACGAAAAGCAAGGAGGTTCGCGATTTTCGGTTGGGGGCGTAAACTTGTATCATTATAAATCAATTGTAATAATAAACTACCCTGTACAATTCGAAAGCCTGCTTGGTGTAGCGGTAGTGTGTTAGCTTTTACTTCCAGGGTTTGGGTCTCAGGGCAGGCTCTTTTTTATTTTATTGATTTCCTTGTAATTATATTTTATTGTATTTTGTATATATAATATATATTTATTGTAATTTCAAAAATACGAAAATCTTTGAACAAATTTCATTTAAGTATCAAAATGGTACTGCCTAGTGTTCTCCTTCGTGGGTTTTTCATTGACCTCAAATATGGGTTTGCAAACGCCATGACGTTAACAATAGGAGAATTACAATTTTGCTGATTTTCATATACATTAGTGTCATATTTCATTAGTAGAAATACGGAAACGGGTATCGTTCAAAATGAAATGTACATATTATATATTATTGTAATTATTATATTGATTTAACCTTAAATCTTCCGTCTAAGTAGGCTCACAAAGGCTTCACATTAACGATTTTTTTCTGAGTCGGGTTGTATCTGGGTGTCTTAACGACGATCTGCTACAACTCCGTGTATTATTATAATGCTTCTGCGATCATCTGGACCTTTTGGTGCCCAATCGGAATTTAAAATCGAAAACTGCCACATCCAAATTTTGAAACTTACAAACATAATAATTCTCTGACATTGCAGTTGAATTTGTGGTGATGTGTTAATTAAAAGTCCTGAGTAGTTTGCCCGTATATTAAATGATGTAATTCAATCACAATTCAATTATAACTTAACAATACAAAGAGAAGGCAAGGTAAACTTATTGCACAAAATGTTAATAATATAAATTTCTTTTATCTTTTGAAGAAGAAGAAAAATGAATCTGATCTTTTAAAATAACACATAATTAACATTTGTTACCAATGATCGGTTGAATAATAGATTCGCATTTTTTTGGCGTACGCTCTAAACGCTGTATTAAAAGTAATATTTCTAGACTGAGTTGAATTATCATAGGCGATATTAAATAATAATCAGAGATGTAATATTTCTAGATTTACATTGTGAAATGCAAACATGTTCCATATGAAAGTTAAATGGCTTTCTAATTGTTTCCTCAACACATGCAATAATGAAAAGGACCTGGAACACATAACTACTAATTTAGCAAAATGACGTCTTGAGAAGAAGAAAATGCGCTATAAAGCGATCTTGCAATATTTGTCGCAGCGAGCCTCGACGATCGGACATGACAGTCACGTGACCTAACGAGCGCGCCATCTGGCGTGTTGACAGAGGCAACATAGTAAATGCAGCAATTAGCAGCCTCTAAATTATTGGGAAGAACTTTCCAGCGGCGGTTATGTTGTTTTTCCAACGTAAATACGTCGTCACTTTTACAATCTATGCACAGCCGATTGCTTATAAATGAACCTTGCCTCGCCGCGGATGAGTTTAGCAGTTTCGCGTTATTTGTTTACAAGAGTTTTTGAGAATTTGATACCATTTTACAGGCGAGATCACAGATTTATAAATGGTCCATTAAGCTCCAAAGGCACTTGTCGTAACGGAAAGTATTAATCAGGGGGATATACCGCTGTGAAAATATGTATGTCAGTAAATATTCCACACGCTTACCATAGCAAAAATTAATTTTCCTATGTGAGTTATATTTTTTTTACTTGGGAATTCACATGCTTGAAAAGTTTTTGCAAATGCGAAGATGAAATGCACTAGACGATCACAATAATAATTTATCGCAAAGATTTTGTGCACATTTTGTATTTGTTCCGAAACCCGTTTAGATCAGTGTATTTAAATAAATATTTATAATTTGTACTTGTTATCGGCTGAACAGTTACATTACAGCAATCTTCATACTGTTAATTGCCCACGACCTGGTAGTCCTAAAATTTTACTGATGACTTACACAAATCCAAGGAAAGGCAATGTAGGTTGTCATTAAATAATGTAAAACTTTGCATTCTAAAACAATTTACTTTGGCTATCGCTATCAAGAGAAATAAATGTAATGATCTAATGAAGTATTTAGAAGTATTTTTACATTAACCATGATATNTCAACGTCCACTGTGTCTTGTACACAGTTACTGAAGATACCAATGAAATTCCCATAATGCACCGAAACAGGGACCATGCCATCATCGCAACGGTCAATTATCTGAAATTATAGTCCCCTGACACTGATTGGTCCGTTTATAAATGGCGTGGTGAAGTTCTGTTTACATTTCTGACATCACTGCCCGCCATGTTTATCTATCTTACATCGTGTCACGTGACAAGTAAACGGAGCAGGCGAGGAAAAGCGAGATATGAATTTGAAAGCTGTGATTGGCCATGTGCGATATATCATAATTGGCGTGATCAATACATGTCGGAACATGCAGGCCAAATGCAATTGATTCGAATTGTGCAAAATATTAAGAAAATCATGTAATTAGTAACACAGACATATGTGTAAAGTGTTTTGCAATTATGTTGAATTTGTATACATGTAAAATGAATGATAAAAATCTTCTGAAATCAGTTTCTGTAATGTTCATCTTTAAATACTGGTATTCGTAAATATTATAAAATGCGCAAATATGACAGCTCCAAGTATACACCAATTAAGATGAACATATGTTATTGCGTTTTTGTATTTTAGATTTATCAATTGAAATTATAAATCCTAAAACCATTCGTTTTTGTGTTTTGCTTCTTTTCTACAAAACATTTAGATGAAATATTTAGTAAGAAACTGTTTCACATGAATTTTACATGAATATTATCAGTGTGTATCAACTGTGTGCAATTGTTTAAGTTTTTCATAGATTTTAAGGTTTAAGAGCTTAAATAGGACATATTGATTTTCTGTTCATTCTGTACATATATCTTAAATCAAAGTTCAAGAAAAAAATGCCGAATAACTAAGGATTCTCAGACAATCCAAGTTTCCAACCCTAAATCTGTCACTCCTTTTTTCGTTACCATTTAATTCGAAATTTACTCTTTTGAACCTAAATATTGATAAAGCAAGACTTATTTGCAAAGTATATATACTTATGCATACTGTGTTATACATGCATTCATGTAAGCAAATGAGGTGTAACAAGTGGAATAAAGAAGATATTAGCACACAAGTGTCATTATCTCTCTCTTAAAAAAATGAAACCATACAAATCTCTAGTCTT
>VMBQ01002236.1:81524-101777 GCA_007657795.1 Dreissena rostriformis
AAAAAAAAAAAAAAAAAAAAAAAAAAAAAAAAAAAAAAAAAAAAAAAAAACCTTTTGCCGTACACTTTTTAACGTTTGCACAAATGAATATGCCATAACCACGGTGCAATTGAGACTTTTAAATGTCGCAAACAATTATTCAACATATCGTATTTATATACACAGTGTGGCCATACCACGTGGTCCGTGACGTCATTTTGGCTAGCACGCCAAGTAGAAAAATGTAAATATTGCCTCCGCTTAGAAACTTCAAATCCACGTAAGTATCTTATTATATACTCTATTTTGACGAAATAAAGCGCAGGCTAAGGGTAAAGTCGAGCACTTTTCCCGGTTATATTAATATTTGACACCAGATGAGTATGTAAGTCTATTATTTGCGGCAAATTCCCAGCTTTTACGTTACAATGCACGCAAACACGGCAAACACATTTTAAATCTTCCAAAATATCCGTTTTATATTCCTTTTTGCAGTGCACTTATATATGCGGACGTGAATTAAACCATATAACATGTATTTTGTCCGAAAACATTATCATAAAACACCATCTAATGACATGTTCAATGTACACCAACACATTGCCTAACACGACAAGCAACGAAATTCAAGGCAAGTACGACAAGTCGATATTCGGCTAATACGACAAGTTGTTATGTTTCTGAAGCCATGTTATTGTCGAGTTAATAAAAAAAATAGAATAATTGTACGTGTAGGATACATGTGATTATTATGCTTATGCATTATTACAGGTGAAATGCACACAGAGACGCAAAGAATTATGTATGTCGTAATTGTGGCAAAGACTTCGCAACGCAAGCAGAGTCATAATTGCAATTTGATGCTTATCTGTTCAAAAAAGTCATTTACTTGTTGCGTTTCTTAAAAAAAAATAAAAAATGTTAACGCACTGTTATATTATTGCAATTGTGATGTACATGTGATTTTATGGTGCCATGTTATTTTGTTTCATTTATTAAAATTAATAATAAAACGTACAATGCGTAGTGTTCATATCTCAAACAAAATGAATGAACACAAAACAAATCGGTTCAAAATGTATGCAAAATCCGTGTAATTGATAATCACAAAGAGGGGGCGAATCTTCGTTACTCGTTAACTGCATGGAGCAAATCACACGAAAAGCAAAGGCAAATGAGCATTTGTGTTATATCAAAGTACAGGTTTAGAAATTTTAAGAGTTATAAAAACAACGCTTGACTCAATGCTGGTCAAAGCTTTAATGAATTATTTGCAAGCAATTGTGATCTGATTTACATAGGCGACAAAAACACATACCTTTAACATTTATTTGACTGAGGTAGATTTATATTCAGCACTTCCATTAAATTAAATACTGGTATCAATTTAAATCACACATAATGCGCATGGATAATTATATATTTAATTTTATATTTTATCTCAAGTCAAGCTACTTGATTGCAATCCCTCTAAAACAAGGAATGTTACAGAAAGGGGGTATCTGATTAAATTTCTTTCATGTCGAGTCTATAAGTAGGTAACAACTTGCTCTCGTTTCTTCTCGCACTATCCCGCCTGTGGTGGAGATTAAGTTTGCACAAATGTTTTCAATTGTAGACAGTGTGATGAGTAAACATTATGTATGTTGTGTTCATATTTCGTAATATATTAAATAATTCATCTTCGGTTGTGATCCAAGATGACATCCATGTTTGATATTCGTGTTGCTGACGTCTCGTCTCGTCTTGATACGCTTGCTTCGCTTTCCGAGTTTGAGTGTTGGTTTTGGTCTCATGATTCCTACAAAGGAAATATCAATATTGTAAGAAAACAAAACAATTAAGTTCTTATTATAGTTCAAATATGAACAATATTCATTTTCGTTTTTCTTTCTTTTTAAATGTTTTATCTTTCTTATTTACATCACAAAAAAAATAAGTTTGTCGGCATATTTTTAATTGACCCTTTTGCGATTGTTCTGCATATATATAGGCAACATGTTTTCTGTATATGAAAACACTTGGGGAAAAGGTGTATTTTGAGAAACGCTAGATTGCAAAAAAAGTAGACGGAATTATTTTTGCAAGGCGAACTCAACTTGGAACATCAAAAGGGCTGTGGTCGGCACAAAGATCAATATCGGTCGGGTTATACAAAACGTTTTGCGATTAACCGCAAAAAAATGTTGTTTTGGTGCATTTTTTTTAAAATAGTATGTTTTCAAGAGTGTGTATGTGTCAAAATTAAACCGTACTCTATTGCATTCAAATTTTCATTGACAGGTAAAACAGTTATAAACTTGGACGAAGAGTCTTATTAATGGTAACATGATGTCTAAATGTCGATTCAGTTTATAAGTGTAGATTGTGTTCATTTGTTCTGTTTAAACATCTTAAACATGTTACTTTTTATACATTATACATGGCTGAACAAACAAACACACACAGGACAGGACACAGAATCTCAAGAAAGACAGTAAATAGACACGAACTATACAAGGGACACACACATTAAATTCGACACTTATAACTACTAGTCGTTCTAGCTGAATATCGACTTGTCGTGCTTGCCTTGAATTTCGTTGCTTGTCGTGTTAGCCAAATTGTTGGTGTACATTAGAAATGTCATTAGATAGTGTTTTAAGATATGTTTCTTGACAAAACACATTTTATATAATGAATTATTCACGCCCGCATATATTAGTGCACTGCAAAAAGGAATATAAAACGGATATTTTGGAAGATTTAAAATGTGCGTGTCGTGCTTGCGTGCATTGTAACGTAAAATTTAGGAATTTGCCTCGAATGATAGACTTAACTACTCATCTGGTGTGAAATATTTATATTACCGGCAAAAGTGCTCAACTTAACCCTTAGCCTGCGCTTTATTTCGTCAAAAAAGATTAAATAATAAGATTCGTACGTGGATAAGAAGTTTCTTAGCGGAGGCAATGTTTACATTTTTCTACTTGGCGTGCTAGCCAAGATGACGTAATGGACAACTTGGATTGGCTGCACTGATACAGCTCTCATTAACTGCTAACAAGTATGATGAACAGGTAGTGCATCATATGTTAACGAAAGCAATCGGGCCCTAAATAGTTCATATTGATCATATGATGCATTTATATTCAGAATAATTTAGTGTCCATGTTGATTAGTTCAATTGTGCAAACTAATGTTTAAATATGTGAACATGATGGGTTGTTCATAGTAAACTCTTATCGTAACAAGCAATTTGTTTACATTGTATGTACACAAATCAGGAAAACATTACTCACGAAAACTTTGGAACTTAAAACACGTTTTCTATAAAGTATAAGACATCGTAAATTTGTACTATGAAAGAAATGGAGGTGTTCACACGTTTTTGATTTTTTTAATTTTATTTGATGTATGTATTATAATCTACAACACTTGGAATAGTCATAATTAAGTATAATAACCAAACCACTTTCATTAAAATAGTTTGACTCCCGCGGGAAATTGTCCGTTGCAAAAGCGTATGACTTTCCTCTACCCCAAAGAAGAACTAAGAATTGGGTGAATATTAGAAGAAATGTCTTGTTTTAATTTTGACCAAATTATCGTAGTTTTACGCTCATACTCGGAGACCGTTCGGGCAAACGGAAATGTATGAAATAAGATATTTGATTTGTTAATATACGAGAGTGAAACAACTGAAAACAAGTTTTTGTTTTATTTCTGTACTCTTTGCCTCATTATTTTATTAACAGCTGTCAGTATCGATGTTAGAGGAACATATATTACGTTATGAATCAGTGAAATCTATATTAACTTCTTCCATTTCATATTTTCATAATTATTACCTTATTTTCGTAATTAGTATCATCCATGTCATCAATTCGTGTATTATTATGCATTTGGCTAAACGTAATTGTATGCATAAGAGCTTATCTTAAAGTAAAGGAATCATGATAAAATATTGCTTATTATATTACTCGTTAATAAGTATTATTTTTGTTCTTTTATTCTTTAAGTGAGTAAAAGAGCAGGCTTACATTTGCTCGTACTTCTCAGATTAAGTGGAGCATTTTAAACAATGCTGCTTGTAACCAGAAACCAACGAGCCCATGTCGTAAACTATCAAATGCATAAACTCGATAGCATCTTAATCTAACTTATATTTCATGATTTCATATCACCAATTTGTTTCTGCCAAAACCTCGGCGTGATTTCGCCATAAACTGGGAAATAATTAAGACAACTTGCGCTGATTCTTGGCATATATCTGTTACGCGACCATAAAGCATGTAGCGAAATGAAGGCAGCCCCGCAATGTCATGATAAGCCGCCTTGTTAATGGATCGTAAAGGGTCAATTAGAAATGTTCAGTCGCTGTGAAAAGGTATCAGAAATTGTTCGAAAAGTCATTAAGAGCGTCGCCTGCAGACTGCAATAAGTTTAATTACCTCCGTCACTATTGGGCTAGAACATTTATTGTATTTATAGTTTTCATCAACATTGTTAAAAACATCCCAAATTTACTGTTCATTGTAAAGTGTTAAGTCTCATTAACGTTACATGCGTATGTAACAATATAAATCGTAACATAGGTTCCCTGTTTGTTTGTTGTTGTTTTTTTTAATTTTGTTCGGCGAACACAATTATATTGGTAGGTTGTGTAATTAAGGAAAGTTATTTGCTGAACTGCCTTTGTAAAACGAAATGTTTACAAGTGAAAAGTTTAACCACAAGCATCATGAACATGTACTCGAACATTCATTCACTGTATATAACATATTCTTCATATTATTTGCATGAGAGAATAAATTTTAGTTCAAATTTGAGAATCGCATTATATAAACTCTTGTCCACGAGGTATTCCTCATCACGTGCAATAACGCCAATAATCTAACAATTAACACACTAGTATTAGTTCCCCATATATAAAGTACTATTATGTAATGATATCACATAACTGACGAGCATGTATATAAATCATCTCTTTTAAATTCCTGTGTGAGCATAAGGAGTTCATAAACATAGAGGGTCACATCGTGTTTGAGAAACATGGCGGCTAAGCAATAACGACATTGATCTGATAAGCCTGTGAGGCGGAGCCCCGTGTCTGGCAGACTGTGAAAGTAACGCTGACGTCTCAATATCAGCCACGAAGTCTCCTTCCAGGACACTTAATTCATCTCGACATGTCTTGAAAACAAATATGGCGTTTTATTAGCATTCATAATGGCTGTTGGTGTCTACATCATGTTGCTTGTTCTGGTAAAATATATTTTGTTTCTATTTATTTTCTGATTTATTTTCTTGCGACGCGAAAGATGAATGTGTGTGTAAAAGGTTTGCAAAAAAAAACTATTGGCAATTATGAGACATGCGGAAAAGGCTGTACAATCCTTGTTTATCCATTCGTTCGTTCTCCTATACAGTGGAATGGAATGTTCAACTTTAAACTTTAACATGGTTCAAGCACGTTGCAAAACAAACAAAATGGTTCAAACTGATATTTACACGGCTCCTAATATTGGTATCTACAGAAAGTAATGTGACACGTCATTTGTTCACCGTTCTGATACGCTGTCATATGTAAATACCAACGACGTTTCAACTTTTCAAACGTCAACCTGTCCCGACCCATGACATTATTTACAAACAGACATGCAGAAACCACGTGCGGCAATTTCGAGCGTTATTTTGCAATCTACGTATCATACCGCGACCTTACATAAATCACTATATCTAAAAATAATATACCAAAACTTCATCGTAGAGGTATCGAAATTTACACAATATAAACATGAGTGGATTGTAACCAGTCTGTTTTTTCTTTAGGGTTATCTGGGTCTCCTTCGGCTCATTTTTCACAGTCTTTTTTGCAGGATTTAATTTTATCTATATCCGTCGGCCATGTTTGATTGTTTATAATGTGGAAATTGTGTTTATATAACGTGCTAATTTGTGCTGCCGCGGGCCCGTGGAAGCTCTGTCAGTCTGCTATCAGTGATGGGTCGTCGACAGATGCCTGAGACGTTACATATGCGCTTCCTGTCGACACTGGCTCCGCCCCCTGTACGCCTAACTAAGAGCAGGGATACATGCTCAATCGCGCTCAACTCGGTTTTGTATTAAATGGTGAATATTCACAAGCGCATATTGGTATTATCATAGCCCAACATATGTAACGCAGTTTCTACATACACGGGTAGTACAATTTATGTTCTAAACATGTGTGTTGGTGTTTTTCTTTAACCAAAGTCAGACAAATTTCACGTATCAAACACATTTTCTCTACTCAATTATATTTTGTATTGACCGTACAAATAAATTACCTTAAACAAGTATTGTCTCTGCGTAATGAAATTAAGAATTGTTGTTTACCTACCTATGTATGCGGTAAAGCACAAAATTGACGCCCCATTCATATAAGAGTCGTGTTCTGAGAAAACTGGGCATAATGCATGTGCGTAAAGTGTTGTCCCAGATTAGCCCGTGCAGTCCGCACAGGCGAATCAGGGACGACACTTTCCGCTTTTATGACATTTTTCGTTTAAATGAAGTCTCTTCTTAGCAAAAATCCAATTTAGGCGGAAAGTGTCGTCTCTGATTAGCCTGTGCGGACTGCATAGGCGAATCTGGGACTACACTTTACGCACATGCATTATGCCGAGTTTTCTCAGAACACGACACATTAAGGTGGTTCTCGTTTTCATTCATGTGTGTGAGTTTTGGTGTTAACACAATATTTAATCCAGTATATTAATAGAAATGTCTAATTTTTTTTTTCTTATTTTGGGTTTACAAATAATATGTGATTCGCTGAAGCATCGTTACCATTCTTTCATGGACTTTTACAATATTCTGCCATCTCAGTGCGAACTTAATATTTGTAATTCACAATACCGGAAATATTGTTTAGTTGTTAATGGCAAGTTTACAACAAAACAGTTTTGCATGTCATGTACAGATTGAAATGATGAAATAATTTGACAAATCCATGGTAAATTCTTTACCGGCTGTACACTAGAAAAGGTTCGAACTCATAATTGATTCAAATCAAGAAATAACAGATTAAGAAATGTCATATTTATTATTTTATAATAAATATCAAAACATTCACCATGACGACAAGTTATCAGTACAACAACATAACATATAAGAAATACCGAACATCAACAATGCAATAGCATTGTTATGAATACACACACACATTGGAATCACAACAGGAGAACAATTCAAAAATAGTTTAATAATGTATGAGCCCTGTCATGCGAATATGCGTCTTATGTTATAAGCGTAGTCTGGTCTGGAGTTACCCTGTGTCGTGTTTTGAGAAAACTTGGCATAATGCATATGCGTAAAGTGTCGTCACTTTCCGCCTAAACTGGATTTTAGCTAAGAAGAGACATTATTTAAACGAAAAATTCCATAAAAGCGGAAATTGTCGTCCCTGATAAGCCTGTGCGGACTGCAGAGGCTAATCTGGGATAACAATTTACGCACATGCATTATGCCCAGTTTTCTCAGAACACGACACATGTGAATTGAAATAATTGGCCTTTTGAAATTATACAATTGCAATACTGCTCATAACATTACATTAATTGTAGCAAAAAATATTCAAACGCATATCACAAAAAAGTAAAGGAAACCAATGAATGTTAAGTTACAAATGCTCTTTACTTCTGCAGAGTTCACGATTAACCCTTTGAGCGCTGGAACCGGATTTTGAAGGTTTTTGCAAACAGTTTGGATCCAGATGAGACGCCACAGAACGTGGCGTCTCATCAGGATCCAAACTGTTTGCTATTCTGATAGTGTTATTTGAAAAAAAATCAAAGAAAATGCTAATTTTAGAAATTTAGCAGACAACATTTTAGCAGACGACAAATTTCCCAGCATGCAAAGGGTTAATAGAACAGTCAACGTCTTCTTACACAAAATCTGCTCGAAATGTATGAAAAAAACACACATGTAAAATCAATGTTACTTAAAAAACAAGTATTTATTTGGACTTTATCGAAAAAACCAACGAGTGTCTATAAAAACACACACACACATTTTACGTTTTGATTTTAAGATTTACATTTTCAATTTAAGTACATTGTCTAAAACGTTTCTAGATTTATGCATAGCATGTTGTTTATATGGGAAAGACTAAGTCACATGTGTTAAGTATTAATACAAGTGTATATCAATTATGTTAACAATAACTACACTTGATTGTTTTGATAAGACAATGTCCTAGACAACAAGCGCCATATTAAGCCAAGTTTGAAATCAATGTTTCACATTCAATAAATGCAGACCTGTCTTGGCTCATCCAAAAACTGAATTAACGATTGTTCCAATGTTATATAGCACCTCAAATTGGTACTTGTGATTCATTCAATTAAATATTCCGTCTACTTGCCAAAGTTTTTTGAATGACGGCATCGTTACACGATGTGCTTATGAAACATTAAAAGCATCAATATCTTATTCAAGCAGCGTCATGCGAAAATGGGTCTTATGACAAACGCTCAAGACAAGTCTTCGCATCCGCGCAGTCTGGAAAGGAGCCACCCTGTCCGCTAATGAGACTACAAAACCTTTCCTGACTATATAGCGGACAGTGTAGCTCCAGACAAGACTGTGCGGATCAGAGCTATTTTCGCATGACGCGGCTGATTTGTACCTTGGTAAATAACACTCGTGTTTGTGTTTAATACTTGATCACAATTTTTGGACCGGGCGAGCGAAATATATATTAATGTATTTATTTGATTGTAGGCACATGATTTACGCGCATTTAAGCGCATAGATGACAGAGTAAACGTAGCTTTCAACATGTGAATGGTATGGCGAAATGAAACATATATTGACATTCACATGTTGAAATATTTGTTTCATTTCGCCATAACATTCACATGTTGAAAGCTATGTTTACTCTGTCAACTATGCGCTTTAATTAAATTAAGTTAAACGAACGTTATTTTTAGATATCCAATTAAGCGTTATGCGATATATGTCGAAGTGAACAGTTCTTTAAAAAAAAATCAGAATATTTTTTTTTTAATTTAAGCACATATAATTAATTATATGTTTTGAAATGTATATTATAATTACGATAAAACGAGTTTTTATGGATTGATCTATTGTCTAGAAACGGTTTCATTCATTGACTATGAAACAGCAAATAGATCAGGTGGTCCACGGAATTTGGCTCAAAAACATTTAACCGAGCCTTTGCGATAAAAAATAGTTTTATTTCATGCCCGATCTAATCAGAGGCGAGAGCAAAGTAAAAAATAAATATTGTGTACATATTTGTTGAACATTTATGTCAAACGCTTTCAGCTTATTTAATGTAGCTATTTTGTATTATACATTTAACGAATAAAAAGTGAATTAAATCCGACGAGCACCTGATCAATTTGCTGTGGCACAATAATAATTTGTGTCGCGTTCTGAGAAAACTGGGCATAATGCATGTGCGTAAAGTGTCGTCCCAGATTAGCCTGTGCAGTCCGCACAGGCTAATCAGGGACGACACTTTCGGCCTTAATTGGATTTTTGCTAAGAAGAGACTTCATTTACACGAAAAATGTCATAAAAGCGGAAAGTGTCGTCCCTGATTGCACAGACTGCACAGGCTAATCTGGGACGACACTTTAGGGACATGCAAAATGCCCAGTTTTCTCAGAACGCGACTCATTTATAATGTTTAGATAATTTACACAACACCGACTTATTAAGTGTTAAGCTATTTGCATGGTCATAATATATTTAATTTACATCACATTTTAAAACGACTACAAATGATACGACACTGCTTCGGAAAATCGACGATAATCCGAACAGTAACTTTTAAGGAAATGACTTTAAAGTGTTTAAATCCAAATTCGAAAGGTCCCGACAGAAATGGCAAACGTTCGTGCGCGTGCCACCAACACGCGTGCACCGCAACTGCCTTGAAAACGCCGCAATGTGTATTATATAGACACATACGTTGAAATAACCCAGCACACGACACGTTTTCACGTCTGCGAAATTTACACCAAGTCTGAAGATGTGTTTGATTAAATTAATAAATAGGTATCCCATTGACAGACTTTCATCTCGCATCAAATGAATATCCAAAGCCGCCTGAAGTTTGTCCGTATGGTATTTTTATATTAGACGCTCTGTATGACGACGGGTATTCCATGGGGCGGCTATATGGGGTGGGACGGGATTTAGCGGCCATTAAATAAGTCTCATGCGCGTACTGCGCATACGCAAAACTTTCGGCTGTAGGGTAAGACGTCTGCAGACGCATGGACGGGTTGTAGTTTGGTGAGGTGAAACCGGAAGTGGCCATTGCGTCCAGTTGTTGGCTATCCTTGATATCGTCTTGTGCTGAAACAAGATTTACAAATGACCTTTATTGCGTCGTATTTATATTGCAAATCGGTCATCACAAACATGAGAATAATTTATCGATGTAAGCTCTGGTAAACAAAACATAGTGAGCTTAATAGATTTGTGTGGACAAGCAATTTTAAACGTAAATCAACGCAAAAAATACACCAACTATATCTTTACTTTTTTAATTTACATCATCTTTAAATCGAACGATGATGCACCTTTATATCAAACTGCAAATGACCACAAATACACGCCTGAATTCGGGTTTGACATACCTTTCGATGTAGGCGAGTCCTTCCGTGAAGACGCCATCAAGAGGGAGCTGGGGCGACTGTGGTTGCGCTGCTGTTGTCCGTGGGGACTCATCTGTGACATCACGTCCGCCATCGTACTGAAGTGCGCCAAAACAAACGTGAGTAGCAAGTGCATTATTAAAGTTTATTGGCAATACAGGAAACTACCTTTGTGTAGAAAAGAACAATATAAAAAATTGTAGCATACACTCTCATGTATATTTGTATATAAATAAACCGTGCCTTTGAAACAACAACAGTAACATAGACTTTCAAAAGTTTAAACCAATATAATCTAGAATCAAATAGCCTTCAAGGGACTGTAATCCACGAATAACGAAAAAAGAAAAGTTCTAAACTACCGTTTTTTTTACAATTATTAGTTTATATTGATTAAAATATCATGACTGGTATATAACATTACTTGAAAAAAGTTTTTATTTATTTTTACTTTATTTTTTGTATTTATTTATTTTTACTGGGTATGCATACCAGGTAACTACCAGTTAACTATAAATAACGCAAGAAGATTGATCATCATCGTCACGTGGTAAACCCAGGAATGCAAATTGTGCATGCGTAGTGAATTGTATATATTTTATAAAATGAGCAATCTACTTGCGTTATTTATAGCGTGTATATCGTTATGTCACCTATTTTCGCGATGTACTTTCGATTTCACATCGCGAAATTTTATTACCGAATATACTGAAAATATGAACTTTTTTCAAGTAATGTAATATACCAGTCGTGATATTTTAATCAATATAAACTAATAATTGTAAAAAATACGGTATTTTAGAACTTTTCTTTTCTCGTTATTCGTGGTTTACAGTCCCTTTAATGGCCGTAATTGTGTATCCGTAATGTTTAATTAGATCAAAGACGACTATAATAAAAATAACTAACTCACCAATCATTTGGGTCTACATCTCGAAACCCCTTGGCGAATGGATTACTGGCTATTTTCAATTGAGTTATCTGAAATGGAAGTTATATCATCCGATCAACATCAAGAAATTACTATTTTGCAGTGTTTTCTTACTATTTATTAACATGAATTCATAAGGCAATAATGGTTTAGCACGATGATTATTTGTTGATGTTCATACCGATAAACACATGTTGTTGTTTGTTCTTTACACACCTTCATTTAAATTAAACAACGATTAATAATTCAAAGATTAAAAAAAACACAAGGGTAAACAAGAGGTCTAATGGTTCTTAAGCGCTCACCTGAGGACGGACGTGATGGAAACTAACTGTTCTGAGCCTGTAATGGGCACTATGTGTCACAATAAAACTGCAGCAACCGCTTGCAGCAAAACAAAACAGTTTTCTTTTCATTGTTAAGCAAGTTTCATGATTAATTTATTTGTATGCTACGATTTACTTTCCTATTTGTGTGGTATAATAATACTTATAATAGTCAATATTGCATACAATAATTCTCTGTATAGCCAAACTTCATCTCACTGTGTATATGTATTTATCATATGATTCAGTTTGCCAAAAGCATGTAATGCTGATTATGCGAATAAATAAACCGTATTAATGGGTACCAAAATGTGTTCAAATTGTTTTATTATAGCAACATAAGGAAAACTGCCCCGCTTCATTTCGGCCATGTTTTTCAATAGACTGAAATCATATCTCACTTGACGGAGAAATAAAAAGAACATATATTCAGACTAAGCTTCACGAAGATTGACAATACATGTGGCCTTAGAGTGTTCACAAGCTTTTTATTCAATTCGATATAGTGACATTGTGTTTGAAACCACGTGGCAAAGTGACAAACGCGGTCGAGATATCGTTGGGACAAATATTCTGACCAAGTATCATGAAGATTTGGCATCAAGAGTGTTGACAAGCTTTTTCTTTTATTTGGACCACTGACCTAGTTTTAAACTTGGTAAACACATTTTGGGGAAACATATTCTGAGCAAAATTGATGAAAATGATGCCATAAATGAGGCCTCTTGAGTGTTTTTTTTTATTTAACCTCGTGACCAGTTTCAAAGGTTCTGAACAAGTTAAATGAAGATCTGACGATACACGTGGCATCTAGAGTTCACAAGCTTTTTCCTTAATTTGACCGGTTTCAAACTCAATCGAAATATGATTGGGACAAATATTCTGACCAAGTTTCGTGGATATCTGGCAATAAATACGGTCTCTATAGCGGACATAAGGTGATCACAAAGCTAACCAAATAGCACGCCGTATTCGTGTAGGCTTAAATGCAAAAAAAAATAACAAAAAGACAATAATCAAATAAACTGGCGCTCGGCACGCTATTCGCATGCGCGGTACCGACCCTGTGATTCTGGTAGGCGGTGACGGCCATGAACTTGGTCTCGGGAAAGATGAAGGTCTTGAAGTTCTGTGTCTTGCTGCAGTCCTCCGCCTTCGGGAACACGCACACCACGTGGAAGCGAGGCTGGAACTTGTGCATCGAGTTCAGGATGATCTGTTGGCAAAAATAAAGGCGCGTGTAAGCGTTTGAGGGTTAAACAAAATGGTTAAAGACCTATTACTACTCAAAATCAACGAAAATTTCGTACAATATTTCGTAATATAAAGTTACAAAATTAAAATCAGTGTTCCATTAAGCAATTGCCGAAATTTCCACGCCAGAAGTGGTCTGGTAACATAGATGTTTGTAGATATAAAATGCACGTTTTAATTTTTTGTGACACAATTAATTCCATTTTAATTTTCCGCCAATATATCTATTCATACGACACACGAACACTAAAATGGTACCATGTTAGTGTTCATGTGTCGTATGAATAGAAAGCAGTGCGGGAAATCAAAATGGAATTAATTGTGTCACAAAAATAAATAAAAAAAGTGCATATTATAACTACAACCATCTATGTTACCAGACCGCATCTTGCTTTGAAATTTAGGCTTTTGCTATAAGGAACATTGATTTTTTATTGGGTAACTTTATTTTACGAAATACTTTACGAAATTTCCGTTATTGTTTTAATAGTAATGAGGCTTTAAGTAAAGCATCGCTCTGTGAAAAGGGGATTTAATGCATGTGCGTAAAGAGTCATCCCAGATTAGCATGTGCTTTCCGCACAGGCTAATCAGGGACGACACTTTCCGATTTCACTATATTTTTCGTTTAAAGGTATACTCTTCTTTCCGAAAATCCAGTTTTAGCGGAAATTGTCGTCCCTGATTAGCCTGTGCGGAATGCACAGTAAAATACACAGTAAATAAAATGGAAATATTCATCAACTAGTGCAAGAAGTTACCACACGCCCGAAACAGTATCAGATAAAAATAAAATAAACTCTGCTCATTAATGGCTTTATTTGTCTCAGAGGATAACGTTTGACCTCTAAAATGCACCGCACTTATTTTGGTGAACAAAATGTGGACAATAAGAGTATTATCAAACTTTCAAATGAACAGCAAAGCCTGTTGTGATGAATCTACAGAACATTATATTTTGTAAATCTTAGAGATATATATTTGATTTGTATCTTCAACACATCAAATATTGTCAAAATGTTTCAACCAGATGTTTGGTGTGTGAGTCTAAAATTAGTAATTGATCAATGTCGTTATTTCCTTGGGGAATTAATTATCATTTTGCATAATAGATCAAGGGCGTCAGTGGTTATTTGCTTTAAAATCGTACATGGATTTTTTTTAATTTTTTTAATGTGCAGTGTACAGTTTTAAATGAATGGGAATATGTGTTATTAACGTCTCGCTTAAAACAGACACGTAATTGATTCTATTGATTCATAATCGTTCTTTCACGCTATGGCATATTCTTTGGTTAACTACGTTAGCTCATGGTGATACCTTAACATGCGAAGAAAGCTATTAAAATATACGACATTTACTATGCATTCTAATTCACAGCGACAGGTAGAGCGTGGATATCGCGAAAAGATGTTAATCTTCGTGATCGTTTAATTCTAAAACAGGCGTGAATCAATCACGCGCCCCAGCACACGTGCGTATCTCGACCAATCAGAGATAATGGCTGCCGGAGCGGGCCTGGCACAGAATTCATTAATTCGGCGATGATGGACGGACAGGTCCGCGATAACTGACACATTTTCTCGTTACTGGCTACTTAACAGCAGTTCGAACTGCTAGAGTGCTACTCTAGTGCTGCAGTCCCAAGCTTATACCCAAACACTTTTTGTTCCAAAATTGTAGTTGCCTGGGTAACTTTATTGTTGATCATCACGTTGTTATTGCTGATTTGTACAACGTTAAATAAAATACTTTATCAAAAAATATTATTTAAATAACATAACACAAAAGTTGGTCAAGTACGCTATTGTCCTTTATATAAATGTAATTTAACAGTAGTCGTTAAGGCACACACGTGAAAGTATGCATAAGTCTATTTCATTTAATATCTTTCAGCAACAAGAAGGTCCTAGAAAACTCGCCCAAGTGGAATTGGCAATTATATTGATACGATTATCAATATGTGACCAGGTACTGACCATACATGACCCAATTTTTGAAAACACATTTCATGAAGGTCAATGCCTGTTACCTTGACTTTGCCCTTGTGACAGTCATTGCGACAAATTGTCCGACCAATATTCGTGTCAGATCGGATAATAAAATTGCCTTTTACCTTGCTCGAAAGCGTATTCAATTATCTTCAATATGACATCGATTTTGACCCCATATGACCCAGCTTCCAGCTCGGTCTATAAATCACTAAGACATTATGTTGCATGACGATTGGCCGGTCTATATATCACAGACATTCTGTTTTATGACGATTGGCCGGTCTATATATCACTAAGACATTCTGTTGCATGACGATTGGCCGAAACATGTGACATTTAGATTGAACAGAATGTTTTTCTTCAATTAGACTTTCTGACCAAGTGGTTGGCCCCCACATGACCCACTTTAAAATTTTCACAAAAGACGACGAACTAAAGGCAATCACAAAAGACAAGCATGAGCAAGTTGTGCTCGTGTGAGCTGAAAGTGCGTTCGCGTCTTGCAAGTGTTTAAAAGTGCTGTGAAACGTTGTACACTGACGACAGGAAAAGAAGTTTGAAAAAATAGTATTTTGTATCAGATTACATAATAGATATAAAATTACTTTCCGCTACCTCACAATCTGACACTTTTAAGATTTTCATGACGTAAGAATGACGGGGCAGAAACAGTAGCAAAGGGATACACATTTCTGGTCTAAACCTGCCATGAAAGAGTTTATTTTAGGTAAAATAAATATTACGTCACTCAATTTACGAAATTTGACATTGATATACTGCAGAGAGTAGACGCATTGGGCCGATGTACAAAGATATCCGAATTCAACGAAACATGTATCAAGCATCATAATGCCTGATAACCATTTAGGCTGTGGAGCTCTATAAATAATGGTCCACATTGACGTGTTACATAACTTTCTAGAAAGCATTTTCGTTTTGAAGTGATCACACGCGCGTAGAACGTGGGTATATGTGCCACGGGGTCCGATGAACATCGACTCGAGCATTGGACACACGTTAACCTTAAATTTAACTTTTAAAAAATGACGTCTAGATCAAGTACTAAACGCACAATAGTTTTCCGTCCATTACGTAAAAAAATATATTTGAAAACGCTTGCAACGTAACGTTTCATGCCATGAATTGTATCCTATTAAATGTTGGATAAAATACACATTTTGCAATATTGTCCAATCGAACAGAAGATACACGATACAAATTATTGCGACAGCGTTACATATAATGTAATGTAAAATTAATGTATTATTAATGTATTTATTCTGGATATTAAATAACATTCACATGTATGACTATTTTCAGACATTCCCCATTGATTCTCACGATTTACATGTAAAGTTACACTAATACTATTTATCGATGAACTGGCAAATATTAATTAAACGCATAGAACACACTCGACGACAATAACTTCTTATTCTTAATATTTACCCATTTTATTATTTGTATCTATTATTGATATTCAGTATGCTAAAGTTAAAGTAATTATAAATAAAACAAATATAAATAACTGACAATTCCACTATTAACACTTGAGCAATATTCGTGTTCACGTGTGATTACTATCAGTTTAAACTCAGAAGGGATAGTTCCATCATTTTTGGCTATGATAAATACTTTTATCGTTGATATCAATTTGAAACAAAGGTGTATACGTTAAACGTCGTCCAGCATAAGAATTCCTGCTAAAATGCGGAGNGTAAAGTTACACTAATACTATTTATCGATGAACTGGCAAATATTAATTAAACGCATAGAACACACTCGACGACAATAACTTCTTATTCTTAATATTTACCCATTTTATTATTTGTATCTATTATTGATATTCAGTATGCTAAAGTTAAAGTAATTATAAATAAAACAAATATAAATAACTGACAATTCCACTATTAACACTTGAGCAATATTCGTGTTCACGTGTGATTACTATCAGTTAAAACTTAGAAGGGATAGTTCCATCATTTTTGGCTATGATAAATACTTTTATCGTTGATATCAATTTGAAACAAAGGTTTATACGTTAAACGTCGTCCAGCATAAGACTTCCTGCTAAAATGCGGAGGCGAAACGATTATGTTTTACATTTTCTTTAAACATAGAAGTATGATCACCAAAAAAACAGGAAGTTGTCCTCGCCATTATTTTATTTTTAGCCTCAGCTAATTCACAACAAAATTGTAGTCTCTACGTATCCAATTACTCTGTTCCTTTCTTTCATGCAGTGATAATATTTAAAGGTTCTGTTAGCAACTTGTTCGTGAAAAGTTAAACTATTAATTTGTCATATTTCAAGAAAAAAATGCATACGCATGTACAATAAATATCAAAACAATTATGTTTGGCAACCAAAAACGTATATACAAAAACTTAACGAGTTGATTGATCTCAAAAGTCATGTTAAAAATACTTAGTAAGCAACTTTTTCCTCTTACATTTTAAATCATATATATATACATGTATGATATTTGTTGATTTGGCTGAATATCTAGTAAAAATTATAATCAAGTTCGACGTCGCAAGTGACACTAACTTGTAGAGATTAAGATTTGCAAATAATGTTCAGGGAGTGCTTTCTTTGTACGGCCTGAAAGGATTTGTTCACAGACTGTGGTATGTTTTGATTGGGGAACCAATGTCCTTTTGATCAAAAGGCTGGTGCCACATCCACTCAACCATCTCGACTGGTTTTCATTTCTGTACGTTAAGTTTGTTTAAAGCTATTTAATGTATCTCGATTGCATCGAAACCGAATACATATTAACCCTTTGCATGCTGGGAAATTTGTCGTCTGCTAAAATGTTGTCTGCTAAATTTCTAAAATTAGCATTTTCTTCGATTTTTTTTCAAAGAATACTATCAGAGTAGCAAACAGTTTGGATCCTGATGAGACGCCACGTTTTGTGGCGTCTCATCTGGATCCAAACTGTTTGCAAAGGCCTTCAAAATCCGGTTCCAGCGCTCAAAGGGTTAAAACGCTCTCAAGTCCGTATCCTGGGAAGAACTAGAACTTGGTGTCTTAGGAGGACATCGAAAAATCCACAGTGGGGATCAAAACCGTGACCACCCGCTGGCGGACACCATATCCACTTCGCAACGGCGACCTAAGGGCATTTTATACTTTGTATATTACGTGATCCACGCGTTGTAACAAAATTTAACGACAACAACTGAATCAGTCCAAATTATTCAATCTTTTTGTGTTTGTAACTATTTATAATTGTATAAATTTTAAATGATGAATATTCATTAACGAAGGTGTTTGTTCAGCATGAGTCTATGTTATTAGTGGTATTTCGCTCCGTGATTAAAGGGACTTGTTCACGGATTTTGGCATGTTTTGAAGTTTGTCATTAAATGCTTCAAATTGATAAATATAAAAATCAGAACTAAAGAGCTACAATATAAAAATAAGAATAAAAGTATAAAAAGAAAAAAAAAGAGAAAAAAAAAGTTAACCACACCAGGGCTCGAACCACTGACCCATGGAGTAAAAGCCAAGCGCCGAAACCACTCAGCCATCCGTCTTCACGTGTGTATGTGAGTAATTCGGAGTTTCGGGTCGTCGTTAAGTCTTTACGACTACATTATGTGCGGACCTTACCATCCGTTTTCACATGGGTTGCCATTTATTTTATACTTTGTATAAACATCCACGTGTTGTTACAAAATAAAACGATAACACAAGAAATTGAAATTTTTTAATCGTTTCGAGTCTGAGACGCTTTATAATTTTATCAATTTCTAACGATGATTTTTCGTAAACGAAAGTGTATTTTCAGTATAAGTCTGCGGCATTCGTGTTATTTCGCACACTGATGTACATTGTTATTTTTTTCTTGAATCTGTGACAAAAAGTTGCAAATTTCTCATTTTGATAAACTGTGAACAAGTCCCTTTAAAAGTGTTCTTTTATTTTTTGAATTCGTGACAAAAAAAGTGGAAAATTATCATTTCGATGTTCTGTGAACAAGTCCCTTTATGAATATCATATGATATGCATGTCGCACTAAATTTGATTCTTTTATCATCATGATGGCACATTAAACATTGAATTCTTTGTAGTGTGTCCATGATGCTAACATAGCTATTTCATATGAAATCGTACCTTTTAACACATGACATGTACGAGTAATGATTTAAATAGTGTTAAAAATAAACAGTGCGCGTTGTATCCTTAAGCTCCAACATGTTTTTCAAATTTAAAATTATAAAAACAACTTATATTATAATATTCATGTTACAAACAATAATTATAATTAAATTAAAAAAATAAGCGTCAATTAATTTATTGTATTTATTATAACATTCCCTGACATTTTGGTACCAACAAGTACAAAGGTAAATAGCTCATACATTTTTGGGGGAAATTGAAAAAAAAATGTGTATGCAATACATATAGAAACATACAGTATTAATATTTTTAAACAGGCGTATGATATATACGTTGAAATATTACAACACGATACACTTTAGTTACATACAATGATACAAACATACATTGTGTAATCTTTTAAGCTCACAATAGCATGGATTGCCAAATGGTCAGCTAATATTGTCGGTCACCATATGTTCACAATTTACTCTGGTATATATAAAAGGGTAAAGACAATCATAAGCTTAAAAATTGTCTTGCCAAAAATTATGTCACATACTTGTTTATAGTGGAAACCTCTTACACAATCATTCAATTTACCTGCATGGTTTGATTAATTACAAAAAGCGTGTTTGGCAGATGATACGGCATAATGTGTATGTCCCCAAGTTGCATACTTAATCCTCATATTCAGTTTTAATTCGTCATTACATTTAAATGTAAACTGTAAGAATATATATCTCCTGATTATATTTCTAGAGTTCAATATAATTCATCCATATATTGTATTTTTTACTTATTTACCATATCTGACTAGGTCTGGTAAATTAAATTGAAATTATCACGAATGTCGTGTAATACAACGGCGTGTAGCGTTTTGAGCGCTTAATTAATGAAATATACGGGTATGTATGATCAGGAACGTTTATGGTGGTTGGACAGGCCGTGAAGAACCCCGCACCGCCCCCCACATCCCACCCCCACTCCCCACATC
>VMBQ01002236.1:103743-132680 GCA_007657795.1 Dreissena rostriformis
GTTTCTATTCACCACTAATTAAATCGGTCTCTCTTACAGATTAAAGGCATTGCTGTACTGAGTAATTATACAGTGAACCGTTGGGTTATCGCATACCTGTATCTTTTATCATCACACTGAACAAAGTCCATCATCACCATGTAATCTGCCGCACTGTCCATGCCGAATAACCGCACTTGAAATGTCGGAAACATCCGCCTGAAAGTAGAACAAATAGTTCCGTAAAATCTACAGGTATGCATGGGTCACCCTATAAACGAATACAGTATCCCAAACTTACCAACCGATTGCATTTGTTGCGTAGACTAAACGGCGTTGCGAAGACAGTAAACAGCATAAGAAGGTGGTTCCTTGTCGTTATTCTTGTTAATTTATAGACAGTTCGAGCATGTTAGACCAAAAAAGTTCTTTGTACTGTCAAATGGTTAATGCTGATGTTTTCTCTGAAATTGCTATCTGATATATGTCAGAACATGCAAATTAGCCCTTTGAGCGCTGGAACCGGATTTTGATGGCCTTTGCAAACAGTTTGGATCCAGATGAGACGCCACAGAACGTGGCGTCTCATCAGGATCCAAACTGTTTGCTATTCTGATAGTATTCTTTGAAAAAAATCAAAGAAAATGCTTATTTTAGAAATTCAGCAGACAACATTTTAGCAGACGACACATTTCCCAGCATGCAAAGGGTTAGTCTTGCATGCAATGCTAAGCTATCACATGCGTCGTGATGTAAGGTGAATTGCGGGCAGAAGCGTTTGTGTATGGCATCAGCTTCACGGTCTGTAATCGACGTGTGAAGCTTCTGTATTACATAATTCGTTATATCGCTGAATATGTAATCGCCCTAAACCTTGCAAACTCGAGTTAGGCGAATGATTGTCGATTATTTAAAAATAAAATATTTCGATTTATTCCCGATACAAATATGTCAGATCTGAATTGATATCAATAAATAAAAAAGTTGAAAAAAAAATCAAACATTGTTTAAATAAACAAAGGGTTGAATTAAAACAGCATTACAGTATCGTTATTACGGTTTTCTGAATTTATTTGATTTAGGACAAGAAATCTCCTCGTACCCGTTATTATTATTTTTCATGGCGGGTAAAACACGATTATTTTTTCTCGAATGAAAATGTTACTTAATTTCATAATGTGCAGAAAATAAAAAAAAAGTATATGAAATCGAAGATATTTGTTCATGTCAGTGTAAGATCGTTTGTTACTTCACGAGTGATCATAGAAAAAATATTTTCACGAGTGGCTGCGCCACTCGTGAAAATATTATGTTTCTATGATCACGAGTGAAATAACAAACGATCTTTCACTGACATGAACACATTTTGTTTCTTTTATGCCCCCTTTTCAAGAAAATAATTAATTATAATTTCCCTTTTGCTGAAAAGTGACCCTCTCTCCCGTGGCGTGCCTCAATACATTGAAATGACGTCATTTTGTTGACGAAATGACGTCATTATTCCAGGGAAATTCTTCAGTTTAACTCTTTTACAACGTAAATAAACGGTAAAAAAAAGCATAAAATTAAAAGAAAATGTGTTGGATTCGGTGGATAATCGATTTTATTTCACTCGTGATCATAGAAAAAAAATAAACAAGGATATAAACAAGGGAAGTCCATCTTGATATGATAATCTAAAAATAGAAAAAAGGAATCCCGAAAATGTGTTCTTTTCACCGGTGAAATGAACAATTTTGTTCTTTTCACTGCTGTTATTTCACTGCATAAATGTCATATTTTATCATTAAGTATAAAAGAAGGTAAATAGTAAATAATAAAATTCACAGTTTTTTTTTGTTTGAACGAAGAACGCCTTGTGTAAATGGTGAGCCAATAACCTTGTGTCAGTTGCTTACCAGACACTAGTTCAATAAAACAATATATATACATACTGTCCCATTCCGCTTATTATTTAAAGTGTATAACACGTTCAAACCAGTTCGGTAAAACTTCGGTTAAGTAACAGGTAATGTTTAGTTGCGTATTGATGAAAAGTAATGTAAAGTAATAATGGTCTGTTATAATGGAGACTAAATGGTCAACTTTAAACAAATGCACTACTCGGTGAGTCTATGGATTTGACTGATCTCTCACGCTGTTGGTACCAGCTTCCGCCTCCAAAATACCAAACTGAATTAATGAAACTAATTAAAAAACGAAGCTTTCGGACGGCCGAACGATTTATGCCCCTGTGTGTATATATAACCGTTTCCAATGTTGTGTTTTTCAATCAGCGGCCCGATGCTCCAGGTGCATTTGTTGACATTATGGTGCTAGAGAGACGGAAACTCGCTAATTGGAAACCGAGATATACCGTCGCGTGTAAGCGATCATGGCATCATACAAGGGCTTCGCGTTGTAAAGAACATATGTGGTACGATGTATTAAACAAATCTACGGCTGTTTAGGTCATATATATATATATATATATATCGGAATAGCACATACTCGATCTACTTATGGGCACAGTTGTCAGTATGCTTTGCTGTTTCGTAAAAATAGACTTAACAGTTAACTTTGGCTAATTATTGGTTAACATGTTTATAAATGCTGTACTATTCAAGAATTCGCCAAAACAAAACAAATGAAAGTCAAAGGCAATATAAAGAGATAAAAATGTGTTTTGTTGATGACCACTTTTATCGAATTTTATTTTAAATACAATAGTACATTTCTGAACACCCCTGTCGCGTTTGTCAAAATATCAATAATAGATTTGTTGCTACTGTAACTATAAGGGGGTTCCACTAAGAACATTTTTTGCGCTGGCCGTCAATGTACGGCCATGATGCTAGTTTTTATTCAGGTCCACACATTGTACAGTCTAAGGCGCGGAAAGCCCTCATAAAGTTCGAAACACACACGCGCTATGGTTTCTATTCGATGAACGTTAAGGGCATGGCTGAAATACTAAGATTTTTTGTTTTGTTACAAACAATGTTATTTAACCAAAGTTTCCAAAAGACCATCTTTACCTACATATTTGTGAAATATCTGGTCTGAAATATTCACAAGACGACAGTACAAAACCTACGTGAAGATTGGACAAAGTGCCTAAAATGAATTGGCCGAGACTTGAATTCTCGCAATTTGATTTCTCAGCCCAACCATCTTCAGACTAACAGAATGAAACCTTAAGTTATTTTTTTTTGTATATGTATAGCGTAATCTTATGCACTAATCATACAATATTCAACTATAAATTAAAAGCAGATAGACCATGTTTGAAAATCTATATCAATTCAAAATATTGACGTTTTTTTCTTTCTCAAAGATCGATATCGAGAATGCTTTATAATTAAACAATAACAATATATCAAGTTGCTCCATAAATTCTATATTTTTTAAAACTTCAAATCCGACATTAACATTCAAACTTCCGTGAGCCTGGATCATTAAGGAGTTTCAAATCTTCCGTACATGTCATAAATATCATAACATATCACAACATTCTGGCACCAACATTGTCACTACCGGTATGAACAAAAAAGCACGCCATTACATAAGAGCAATAACACAACATCAACAACGTGCAAAACGTAAGCATTTGTAGGGTTACTGCACGAAGATGACGACAACTTCTCGTGCACGGGTCAGGATACACTATATCCCGACACTAATGAAGTGACAATAAACAGTAGCCCGTTTATTCGATAATCTGGCCACATGAAGATAAAAACATTGATTCCCTATGGACTTGGAATTAGTGAGTAAAACACTGTATCATTATGCTGATAAATTCGCGTTGGATTAATTAGACGATCTTGCCGGTCATTAATGGCCTCATTATCAATATAATACGAGACTACCGTCTGGATTTGCAAGTGTCAAAATGCGCGGAAGTCAAAGGCAAAACTGTCTTAAGTATTACTTCTCATACGCACATCATTATTATTATTACTTTTACTATGACTTATTATTATTATTATTACTTTACTATGACTTATTATTATTATTATTACTTTTACTATGACTTATTATTATTATTATTACTTTTACTATGCCTTTAACATTTATTATTAGTATAAGTATTAGTATTAGTATCAGTATTAGAATTAGAATTAGTATTAGTTTTAGTATTAGTATTAGTATTAGTATTAGTATTAGTATTATTATTATTATTATTATTATTATTATTATTATTATTAGAAGTNAATGCGCGGAAGTCAAAGGCAAAACTGTCTTAAGTATTACTTCTCATACGCACATCATTATTATTATTACTTTTACTATGCCTTATTATTATTATTATTACTTTTACTATGCCTTTAACATTTATTATTAGTATTAGTATAAGTATTAGTATTAGTATTAGTATTAGTATTAGTATTAGTATTAGAATTAGAATTAGTTTTAGTATTAGTATTAGTATTAGTATTAGTATAAGTATTAGAATTAGTATTAGTATTATTATTATAATTATTATTATTATTATTATTATTATTAGTATTAGTATTAGTATTAGTATTAGTATTAGTATTAGTATTAGTATTATTATTATTATTATTATTATTATTATTTTTAGAGAGGTTATTTAGTGTTTTGCTAGTGTTTGTAATCAGTTATATTAATTTCGTCTAATTTAAAAGTCAGTCATAAGAACATTACACTGAACATATAAAATGTTCTACTTGCAATTCTTATCGACAACGGGCAGTCGCTTAAAATACCACAAGTGTTAATCTTGTTACTATTACAGATGTTTATAAACGCATTAAACGGTAGCAATCTTTGAAAATGTCTTCAAAACTTCGCTACTAAATAAGCCATGACCATAATTAATTGAACCGTGAAGTTTTACGCGGAAACTGTCTGATCCTCGCGGGGTGCACTTGATTTATCGTCCGGACATCGTCGGGTGTGCTCGATTTCGCAGTTTGTTTACACATTTTCATGGTGATTAAGACCGAAAATGCAGTTGAGTGGCTATCTAAACTGCAGACCCCGGCAGGAGCTGATACCGGGCCCCGGGAGAGCCCCTAATCACGCGCGCGCGGTTCTGGGAACGCCGGCACTGCTTCTGATGTGCGTGTCAAAACCTCTCTTTTAAATCTGCGGTCACGAGTCTGATTAAACCATCAACGATCAGCTACCACTGACAACAGTGTATTACCAGTAATAAACAAAATGTAAAAAATATCAAATAGTATTGTATTTGTTTTATTCATTTTCCGATTATTTTGAAAGTTACGAATACATGTAATACTATAATTCTATAATTATTTTCGCATTCATAACGTTGTTTAATGGCCTAGTAACAACTTGTGTCGTTCCGATTCATGGTTATGAAGCCACTAGGGGCCATCTTTAACTCATATACGCACAAGAACTGCAAATCGTTTTGATTGGCTGATACGAAACGATCATTCGAACATTCTTTTTATTCTAAAATGATTTTAGCGGGGTGTTTTTGTTATTGAAATGACACCATTATTATATATCTTGGAATATTGTTAAATTTCTGAATAAAACAATACGCGAATATTTGGTAACATAAATTATTGTAACAAAAAACCGTGCCTTATGAAACGGTGTTGACTGTTGGCGGGTAAACGGAATTCTTTACAACTATTGTCTTTTTTTTCCGATACCTACTATGGGCTTTCTTAATATTGTCATGATTTATTTTATTTTTAATCGGTATATAGTTAATTACATATACTTTTTTAATTCAAATACATAATTATAATTAATCTACATTCATATAACTTTGTGTGCGAACCTATTAAACATACAGATATGGAAATTGTCATTTGGTGCCCCTTGAAATGAATACAGTAGTGTATCACAACTTAAGTCCCTTCACACAATTGTATTAGCATGCGAAAATAGAACTAATTTAGGTTTTCCCATGTAGTAATATCATGTCACTTCTACATGAACTATATTTGAAAGGAAATTGGTTTGAATTTACGCATTTTCGGATTTCAAAACATAGTATTTAAACATGTTCATATTTAATTTGATTCTTAAGCACTTGTAAGAAATTAAACCGCCTATGACGTCAAAGGCATTAAAATTAGAATACTTGGTGATGTACATAGCGTTCTTCATAATATTGTATTGAGGGACTGCTGCTTTCTTTTGCAAAAAAAAGTATACAGTTAAAGAAAAACAAGTTGTTATATAAAACATGAAAATAGGATATAGTATTAGATTAGATTTAAACCACTGACATGATAACTTATGTTTAACTAATTTTTTAACATATGGAATTTTATGAGGACCCCAGTATAATGCGTGTAATTGCTATCATTTATTCGTTCTAATTGTAAAGTACATAAACAAATAAAACAGCACTAATCTCTTGTATAGGATTTCACTCTTTAATAAATAAACGAAATACACATGTAAAATTTCACAATTAGAGCTGAACTAAATATTTCACTAAACTATGAACGAAATTCTGAACAAAATTATGTACATGGCATGTGTTTGTCTGTTTTGATTTTCTGGTCTAAAACATGATGATTTTGTTTTTGTTAAATTTAAAATGCTTTAAAAAAAGTATGTCTTCAATGTAGCACTGTGATCTAGACTTGACTCTTCAAAAGCATTTAGTTTTTCGAACCTTCAAATACATAACATGTTATTATAAAAAATAAAAGTATCAAACTCGAAAAACTGTTTTTAGAAAATACAGCGAGAATTGAGAAACAGCCCCTTTTAACGAAAATCTCTGACACGCTATTGTATACAAATGTTACCTTCCGGCCTTGGTTACGATCATTTCCGTCCCCAGCTCGTCAAACTCGTCCCAGAGCGACTTCATCTCGAGTTGGCACGAGACGCCGGCGAGTTTCCCGTTTAGGGGCTTCGAACCCTCGTCTGACATATCCGTATCACACATTGAACAATCCGCACTGGGTTTCGGTTCATTTTGATTGTTTTGATTTATATCCGTGCTCTTGTTGCATTCCAGCAAGGAGTCCGTCAGGTTTGCCCGCTGGAGGGAGCTGTCGCCGAGACTCTCCAGGCGCATGGTGTCGTAAAGGGGCCTTCCGGTTCCGGCGTTCATTAAACATGCTACAATTGAACGAAACGTGTTAAATAGTTCGTATGTGCTATATTTGTCTTTTATTTTTCTTTATTTCACAAACAAAATATTATGTTTTACAGTTATATTATTAATATATTTTGCATTTACAACTAAGAATTTTAGGTGAAAGGCGTGGACATTTATTTTTTTGCTGTCTGAACTAAAATGTACAAAGTATCCATAGATCAATTTTTTATTGTACAGTTCATACTTTGGTTTATGTGAATATTCTCTATGTGTATTTACAAGTGATAATAGGTATAATATGAACAGAACATTCGAAAAAGGATAAAAAAAAATTGTCTTTCAACTGTTTCATGGCGATTTGGGGATTATGTGTAGCGGTTCTACATTTTCAACTGCAATTAAGTAGGAGAAAAATAAATAGTGTCGACAATCAAACGTAGTGCCAAAATTGCCGGCATTGAACAGTTACGCGGTATCGTCATCTGAAACATAACTACTTTTATTAAACCTTTCTTCGGTCTCAGTTCTCATCGGGATGCAATATTCACTTTATTCCGCAACTGCGTATGATATTTATATAATGTGTCCTACTCTTTCTTACGTTACTATGATATAGCAAAAAGTGAACACACTTCATCGTTCAGCACCTTTTGACGGCATTGTTGTGCACAGCATATATGGACGTGTAACTTCTGATTTTACCACTTCACTTATTATTATTATTATTATTATTAAATAGCAAGTAGCATCGCATTAATTCCGATCTCACCATTGCCATTTCATTGTTTTCATAACTTATTTTAGCGTCGCTCTGTTAAAAGGGGGTTTAATGCATGTGCGTTAAGTGTCGTCTCAGATTAGCCGGTGTAGTCAGCACAGGCTATTCAGGGACTACACTTTCCGCCTAAACTGATTTTTGCTAAGAAGAGTCTTTCTTTAAACGAAAAATATCTTAAAAGCGGAAAGTGTCCTCCCTGATTAGCCTGTGCGGACGGCAAAGTCTAATCTGGGACGACACTTTACGCACATACATAATACCCCTTTTCACAGAGCGCGGCTCGTTTTCTTGCTGTTTCGTTGTGCCGTATTTATAATCTGGCGTTATGTTAACATACATGACGTTTACTATCATCAATTTGATTTTTGATTTCTGAGCCACATTTTGTAAATTCTGTTAAAGTTACTTCAGGTTAAATGATTCAAGAACAACCGGCAAAGCACGAAAAATAAATAAATAAGAGAACACGTATGTAAATACGATTAAGAACACATTCATCAAAAGAAAACAGAAAACAGAAAAAGATTTTTTTTTAAATAAATAAATATTATACACAATTATGCATCTTGTTTCATAAATGTATGAACATGTAATATGATATATAATAATGTTAATGTGTCAAAGAATTGTCATAGTAATCGCACGTCTTCTAATTTATAATCCTTTCAACGATCACTAATTATGTGTCAAATAACAACTTTCCTTGCCAGTGTCTATAATATAAACGTGCATGGGCTCTATGAAAAAATAGTATATATTATTGTTTTTAATATATTATAACACTTAAGTACAAATACTATGCCATTTTGCTCATATTATTTTCGATAAAATATACACTATTTTAAACAAATCCGTTTCAGACGTTAGCCTTTATCAAGTAAACAAATTATTTGTTTAAATAGTAAATATAATATATTTACTTTAATCATGAAAAAGGACAAAGGACTCAAGAGTTTTAACAAAACCGTACACCATACACAATTATAATACTCATAAACATAGAGAAGCTATAATTATATAATATCACAATTACCATTGTAATATATAATTTTAGAGAAACCATTTATGACTTTTGTAAATAATTGTAAACAAAACAAATAAACCTTTACTACAAGTAATTACCGGTCGCCGTCAATAATTGCATTCCCAAGTACATGTCACAAGTCCGCTCACCTTCCATTGTTTTCATGCCACTTCCGTAGGGCCCATGCTGGCCCCAGTCGAAGGAGCAGTCCGTGCTCCTCTGTTGCGGTACGAACGGATACCCGAACCCGGAGAGGCCGAGGTCTGCAAGGGGGCCGGACATGAGGCTGCTGATGCTGAAAGCGTTGGCACGTAGAGACATGTTCGTGCTGACATCCATGTGCGGAAAGACGTAAGCCAGCGCACGTGATAACTGTTCGAGCGGCGCGCCAATAGTCCAAGAATCTTTCGGCTCCCGGAGCCCAGCTGATAGCCTCAATAAGAGGTTTTGGAATCCGAGGTGATAAAACACTCACAGAAAGTGAAGTGATAGTTGAATCATTTCGCGCACGAATGACAAGTGTGAAACCGAGGTTCCTTATTCAAGAGTATCATTTCATTTCCCGCCCCTTTTAATAATTTCAACACCAGCGCTTGCATCACTATTGAATACTTCGAAATTATGTTGGCACCTTGCGCCCATGTAATCATTATAATTAACAATTACACGCCCCATTCGCGTTAACAATCCATACTCACTTTCGGTAAAACGTCCCGTACATCAACAGCTGCATGGAAAGGCGGGGCCTATCTGGATCCGAACAGCAGGAGCCGAACGATGATTGGTCCGTGTCCTCATACGACCGTGGCTCCCACAGGTAGGTAGGGGGAGCTTGCATGGAATTGTGGGGCGGGGCCCCGGCTTAGTTTCTGGAGCCATCATTATATGACAGAAGGCGGAGATACCGCGGTATTTCGACGCGCGTGTCATGATGTAGCCGCGATGGTGAATATTATTTAAACAAATGCAATATTGTTTATGTTACTTCTTTCTTGTCTGAAGTAGCGTTTTACCGTGGAGTAAGCAAAACTTGATGGTATCATTTGAAACCAAAATATGTAAAATACATGGAAACATGAACTTAATGCTGCCGCATTTTTTATGTAACAATTTCGGAACGTTGGAAAAAAGGGATGACATCTTATTCTTCGGATAAGATACATGGTGATTTATGTATTCACTATTATCCATGCAGAAGAAGTGTCACGATTTATATGTATATTGCTGTGAATGTATGTGATTTTGCGAACATTATTGCGGTATATGTTTCCATGCCGCTATTTTGCAATGTTAGTAAAGGCTTTTTTTTATTCCCCAACGCATATGTAAATTAAAACCCTAAGTTTAAGTTGAAAACAATTGAAATCAAATATCATATACAAGTTTAACTTGGACATGACAGGCTATTTCGGCGGTAACTAATTTTAAATTAAATTTCGTGTTTAACATACATGTAACGGAATTCATATAGTCATGTATAAGGGAATGGCACAACGTACCTCCATATGGTTTCTTATACCGTGACAGTCAACATATTAAATGGAAATATCATCATTGTTACTGTATTGTACATTACAACGAGAAATTTGCATTACTGAACCGTAACGACCTTTAGTAAAATTGACCGTTAAAGATATGAGCCTCGCTCTGTGAAAAGGGGGTTTACTGCATATGCGTTAAGTGTCGTCCCATATTAGCCTGTGCAGTTCGAACAAGCTAATCAGGGACGACACTTTACGCTTTTATGATATATTTCGTTTAATGAAAGTCTCTTCTTAGTAAAAATCCAGTTAAAGCGGAAAGTGTCGTCCCTGATTAGCCTGTGCTGACTGCACAGGCTAATCTGCCAGCACCAGGACGACACTTTACGCACATGCATTAAACCCCTTTTTCACAGAGCACGGCACATATCAAGTTGTATCACTTGCAGGAAGGTTCGAAACAGTTCTTAATCCGTCATCGACTTTGCACGATACATTTTTCATGACAATAATAACATACTCATTGAGTTCACATCATTAACGGCTTTTGCATATTTAAGAACACAAAACGCTTGTGGCCGAAACCCAAGAAATCCTGCCATTTGTGGGAAAAGCGCAAAACTTGGTACAAATGTCACTGGGTCATATCTAATTGTAAAAACGAAAGGAACCAACAGTCACATTCAAAATGGCAGATTTATCGGCCATTTTCAAAATGGCCGATTTATAATTTTCAAAATGGCCGTCAAAATCTTTTTATTTGCTATATACAGTAATAATTTATCAAAAAAATGCTGCAAAAATACCATTAATAGTGTAAAATATCTTTAAAGAATGGTATGTTTGGGTTGTTCAGTTGATATGTCAGCAAACAGCAATTACATGCTGCATATGATGATTGAAAAAATTAAAATGGCCGCCACTGAAAACTCTGACTGTGAAAAATTATCTATTTTCCTAATCTTGATATGAAAATTCTTCCAAGATAAAAATATCAATTTTAAAAATGATAAACATTTATATTGATGCAGCATATTTTATATTTTAATCATATCAGCAAGACAAGCATAGAAATATTTCTAACTAGCCACGTAATTAGGTATTAAACGAACACTATTTTCAGGATATTTGTTGGTGTAATTGAATGTTAAATCCCAAAATCTTGGGACACATATGTGCTGTCTCTGGGTATGCAATATAATACTCATTGTTCTAATCAGCCAAATCTCTCAATCTATGTCACAATTACCGCCACACTGACAAAGGGCTGTGCATAGCATTTCGGCCCTTTTGCACTTGCATCTGCCACGACATCCTTTAACTGACTTACAGTTACATCTTAACAATTCTTGACAGGAAGCCGATGCCTGGGGTAGGGCTGACCAGAAAGGTGTCCAGTGGTGTTCTTTGTTTTTCTCCCATCCCCACTCAGCTGGACTTGGAAGATCAGGTGATAAAATTAATGCCTGGCCCCAACAGAATCCTGCTTGATAAACAACGCGCTTACTGTGTTCTAATAGGGACGCTTTTGAAGGAGGGATGTTTTCAATAGATCTTCCTTTGTTTGCGAATAATCTTTTACGAGTTTCATTCACAATGGTAGAACCACTAGTTTTATCGTACAGAAGAACAACGAAGCGTTCAAGGTCTTGCAAAGCATTTTAGAGGGTTTCAGAAGACGGTGCTGTATGTATTGCTTCAAATGCTTTAGTAACCTCATCACAGTTCATCCAAGTTTCCCATGCTGATTTCTTGCCTTTCCCTAAAAAGGCAGATGTTTGGTCGCAGCCAGTGAATGCATGAAATGCTGGCAACGCCCTTGCATTGTTTACACCTATAAAGCTCACTATAGCATGAACAGATATGTACCGTAAATTCTTGCCAGTTCCAGAGGCTACCCAAAGTTCGCCCAAGTTCATTTGCGGAAAAAAGGCTACTGCTAAAACCACTACATCTGTGTCAACAGTACGTATCATTACCTTTCTGAGGGCATGTGAGGCAGCATCAGATACATGTAGTATTGCTCTTGTGTCAGCTTCCTCATGGGAACATGGTGTCAACGTGTTGGTGAGTTCATATTGCTGATTTGAAACTATTTCTTGACCTTTGGTTGATAATTTGCATTCGTTCAGGTGAAATTTCAGTGCACTTGTCTGCAAGGTACTCAAATAACTCTGTTTTATTTTCGTCTATCCTGAGAAAAGACTCCCAGTTTTTTTGGGGATTCGTGAGTCAGATAGTACTCTTCGTTTAACGCCTTACCCTCTGGTTGATCTTGTAGACTCCTTAAGGCTGTCAGCAATATAAACAACCCATACAACGGCAACCCTGTTTATATTTATGGGGTCTGTGAGTGGTTTCTGCTGTTTGTCTATCCTTTCAGCAACAAAGGTGTTATACTGCTCAGTTTCAACTCGCCCAATTGCTCTAACTGTTGCTATAACAGCATCATCTGCCGAGTCTCTTGTGTCAAGAGTGAGAAGATCATCAGATTGTTCTTCAAAAAGATTACCCATATCCTGCATTGTGGCAACCAGGTTCGATACCTGCTGTCTAAATGTAGACTGAACACTCTTTACCTGTTCATGATTTCGCAAGTCAGGCCCTTTACTTTGTGAGTGCATGATGTTTGCAACTGTTGCTTTAAATTCATTTACTACTCTAACAACCTCTGGTCCACAAACCATCCAACGAAGAAGTTGCATTGAGTTTTCAATAAGACCAACTGCCCCACCATCGCCTTTTACAAGTTTGTTATTCTGTTCGTGAGCATGATCTATAGGTAATCCTGAGAACAGGCTTTTTGTTTTCCTTATCACAAACTTACCTTTACTGAACTGTTCAGCTACATCTGGGTTACGTCTTTCTAGCATAACACTATCCCGAATATGAACTGGAAGCCAACGCGCATAATTTGGGTGATCCAGTGCAAAGAACCAGGGTACGAGAGTGACAAGAGATTCCAGCTAAAGTTGAAAATTGCCCTCTCTCAAAGACTTGACGAAGATTAGAATTACCAACTAAAATCGCACGGTAACTGACCAAAATAAAAACTGTGGTGATTCAGTTTCCCGCTGTGAACGCCAAGATTCAAACAAAGCCTCATCACCCTTCTCATGCACTTCAGTAAATGCTCTATGCATACGTATGTACAATGTAGTTGCAGTAATCTGGTGAGCATGGCGAGCTCTACTGACATGAGTAGCTTTCAGAAATGATTCAGCTGTTCCAGATGTGGCAATACTTGCTTGTTCTAGAGTATGTGTCCAGCCACTATTTTCCAGCCAGTCACCAATGGTCTTTAGGGCAGCGATTTCCATGTGCAGTCCACCGAACATCACTATATACATATTTTCTCCATATGTGTCTGGCCAAATCCATTGGTTTTGCTTAGCAAGCACGTATAATGGCTGATCACACGCTATTACGGGTGTTTGTGCACTGTTGAGAAAGTTGGTAGTCTGTGATACAATGTTTATAGAGTGTTTAATGATAGCTAATGCTTTTGCTTGCTCTTCAAACAAAGGTAAGAGAGTAATAATATCTACGGGCTTTCCATCAACGACAGATTCTTCCAGTAAGCTTGCATGGTAGGCAGACCACGACATCATGGTGTGAAGTCATCAAGTTGGTTCTCACATGTTCAAACCACCTGCAAAATAAATTTGTGACGAGATAAATGCATATTGCAGCTTTAACAACATTGGCATGAACGATACTATTTTACATTTAGATACATACTTACACAGAAATATACATAAACGGTTTCATCACAATGCAAATAAAGGATCTCTGTTTTTGTTGTTTTTTTGTTGTTTTTTTTCATACCTATAGTTTAAAAATGTTAAAAATCATATTTCTTTGTGATACATTTTTATTATGTTATGATGTGTTATGTCTATACATATTCTACTTGTATATTTTCACATTTACCGTTTAAGATTTTTATCTGCTATACTGAGATATTTTTATGAGAACTGTTATGTATAGTGCATTATATATACGTTCGAACATTTATTACCGGTACTTAGGATTTTCGTTTATTTAGATATTACACTAACTTATTTTAATGTAGCTTACATATACTCAGATCGAATAGCAGCTGGGATATTTTCGCAGGCAACTCTTGTCTGACTGTCAGAACACCAACTGGCGGGACACATCTGCAAACACTATGTTACTGTATAAGTCCAGTTTCTGTTCATTCAAAACTTTCTATAGTATGAATATCTCTGTTCCATCCAGCACAATCAATGTGTGGGTGTTGCAAAATAGATATCCCTGTTTCATGGAAAGATCCTTGGGCTGTCGTTGAACTGGGATTGTGATATATATTGTCGACTGCTGAAGTTGTGAATATTCCAAGCTTCAGATTGGAAGGACATACAATATTCTGCCGTTCATACAATTCACAAACACTATTTCCAAGCTTTGTGGACAATTCTTGTACTCTGTTATACGAGACTGACAAATCAACATTATGCAGTTTATCAACTAGACCCCGTTTACGCGTTTTTGCATGAACAAGCATACCAACATATATTGGTAGGGGACATTCACGATCTTTTGCATTGTAAATACCAGTATAGGCTTTTCTACGACGTATTGTTGAGTTAAATTTGATTAGTTGGGCAATTGTTAATTGTGCTTTTGTTTCAACACTGTTTTCAGACTGACTATTAATGTTTGTACCTCCAAGTAGCATTGCAATTAATGTTTGTAAAGAACGAGGAGTCGAATCCTCCTGGCAACCTTTCTTTAGAAAACCATTAAAAACATACTTTTCTTGGCTAAACATGTCTTTGCGAATACTGTTTGCTGCCTTTGCAAGAATTATAGCTTCATTATCAAAATCATGTTCAGTAGCTTGCTTTAAAGCATCACCAATGTCATCATTATATACTATCAATGTTTCGCGATCAGCCTTTAGCTCAGGATTGTTTGCCAATATTCTATTTTTTAGTTTTGTTGGTTGTATATAAATGTTACTTGTTTTCACTAATTGCTCTACTCTAGTTTTATATAGCTTTGAAAGATCTGACAATTTGAAAACTGGTATCACATCTGAGTCTGAATGAGTATCTTCTATGTAATTTAGCAATTCAGCTAGTGCTATGCCATAAATTAGTTTTTCTTCTATGGTGTCATGGGGGTACTGACAGACTCTTTGCGTTTTCGATGAAAAAGATCTCTGTAGCATTTCAAATGATAAACTGCCTCTTGAGAAATCATATCTCCCACACTTAACATGGCCAAAAGAACAGTATCTTGTAACTCAAGTGCATATTTTCTAACATTTCTGTCCATTTCAAATGTTGATACTTGATGGAGAATTCCATTGCTGTCTCCACAGAAGAAGCATTAACCTATTTCACTTTCGCAGCAGCTCCGGTGCTCAAACGGTTCAATTTCGCAGGTGTTACTTGCTGTGATGTATCGCTGTCAGCTTTACGTTTAGAAGCCATTTGAGCTTTGGTCTTTCCAGTGTTCCGTCTACAAAGCTTATGCCACTTTGTATGATTTGTCCAGAAAGCATCTGAAAGTGTGAATCCATCCTGCTCTAACTGAACAAATCTTTTATGTAATGGAACATCATTTAATTTAGAGTAATTTCTGATATCATCTTCCAATGATTTGTAGTATTGTTCCTTATGAGCTTTTGTTTTCCTTGAAGTTGCGGGACACTGCAATTGATCTTCTGTGAATTCCTGGCATAAAACACATTTGTCCCAATCAATTTCATTTCTAGGCACTGGTTGCGAAACTTCAATGCTTTTGCATAGTTCATTTTCAATAAGTTTAAAATGTTTCGACATGGTGTTAGTTTTTGGCGAGAGTTTAAGTATGTTAGTAGCTTCCTGAAAAAGAAATTGGATTTTAGTTTAATGCTATATACCAAATTACATAGAAAACGCTGATTGATAATCAAGATGAAGTATGGATTTGCTAGGCATTACGGCAAAAACAAGATTTATTGTACAACATTAATTGACCATCTTTGTACTGTACAGATGTTCTACATTAAATATAAAAACAAGGTATTCAAATTAGAGTTAAGTCGTTTTATTTTTAAAAAAATACTACACATTGTCACATAATAAGTTTACTTACCTTTTATCCATCAATTTAGTTGAATGAGGTAATTAATACATAACTTGATGAATGAAAACAGACCATGCTGTTTGCTAAACAAATGGCGTAACTGTAGCAAAGGGGAACAACTCAGCAAAAATTGGATGCAGAAACATGTTTAATGACTGAAATATATTTCAATACATAAATATAAACAATATTAATAAAACATTACTACCAATTGTCAAATAATACGTTTACTAACCTTTTATCTATCAATTTAGTTCTTTTCGAATGCTGAATGAGGTAATTAAAACATTTATTGATGAATGTAAACAAACCATGTTGTTTGCCATTTAAATGGCGTAACTGTTGCAAAGGGGAGCAACTCAGTAACAATTGGGTACAGAAAAAAAGGTTTAATGGCTGAAATATATTTCAATATATAAATATAAACTATTTCAATATATAAATATAAACTATATTAATAAAAATAACTAAGTTATCTATATATTTGTTAAAGAAAATTGACTCTGGGATATATTTCCCTTTAAAAAAAAAATAAAAAAAATCTATATATGGCGGCTTTAATATTTCGGCCATTTTGAAAAAAAAATGGTTCCTTTTATTTTTAAGATATTTTTATCTATATCTCACTTTCTGCCAAATTTCGTGCTTTTCCCACAAATGGCACGATTATAACACCATATGGCTGGACTAATAGTAGTATTAATTCGACATGTACAGATCTAATGAATGAATTTGACGATTCCTGTGTATAAAGTCGGAAATGGTTCAGGAACTATCCTGTCCGCTATAAAGTCACGCAATGCTTTGTGGTCTCATAAGCGGACAGCGTAGCTCCTAACCTGTCTGTGCGGATGTGTATGTCATAAGACCTATTTCCGCATGACGCGGGTCATAACATTTCAAGGCAAATATAACTCGTGATGGCTCCTGATTATGGAAGGGAATTTCAGTTAATGTTAAATTAAAATATATGTAAATTTCTGTTTCTTGCGTATAAGCTTTCTAATTCTTGTCTATAGACTGTTAATTACAATATGAATAGTTGCAACTCATTACTTTTTATAGGTCAAGTTGTCAACCAATTTATAAGTTTAGTGTAAATTGAAATTAAATCAATGTGTTAATGTTTTGTTACATTTGGGTGTTCTCGATCATAAAAATGCTTGCGTACAGATGATAACTCGTAGTCAATTAATATGAAGCCAGGATCTAAAGTTTGGTTAATTTTCGTTTCACCGCCGGTATTTGCCGTATCTATCCCGTCAGTATTAGATGCCGAATAAAATAGTAAAACGCACACTAAATCCAACTGTGCACTTCGTCATCAGACATTGATTATTTTTAAGGCAGGTGTATTCTCCGGAACAGTATGAAGCTTCACTGAAGGTTTACTGTTTAAAAATATTCATTGTGTGCGTGTACGTACACATGCGTGCGTCTGTGTGGGTATAAAGGCTTAAAGACATCGGAAAATTAGCATTTAAAAAAAAACACTTAAAGAATCGTGAGAATGTGATAACTTAAGTGTGCAGTAAGTACGAGATTCAAAAGAGGGACCTCTAACAATCAAGGCGAATGCTAATGCGGCCTCTTACACAGCGAATCATTTACAACGCCTAAGTTCTGTGCGCTTGCATTTTCCTCTACCAAGTCTGAATTAACCCTCTAATTCGAGTTACATTGAACTCTGAAAGTCTGATCCTGACGACCACACGGGTAGAGTTCGGAAACGCCAAGTTTTATATGTGATCTTACTTGCATTGTAATGTAATGAGGCCCTTTCTATTTGAGTCCAGACAATCACAGCAGGTGGTTACCGGCAGACGGTATTGATTGCATTAGAGATGTTATGAACCACCACAAGTCTGTACATAGAAAGCTTCAAATGGGGTCCTTACTGTAAACAACATTATATTAGCAATGGACCCCTATAAATATGCATCCAGATAACATCCATTTTAGCTTAATCGGTATTATTGCATTATATAAGTAATACGTCCCTATCAATCTGAGGTGGTTATACGTTCTGTATTGCATTAAATAAATGTGGACCCCTATTCATTTGCGTCCAAACAATTTTCGCAGGTTGTTATTTTGTTTTCAATGCTATGGAGAACTAATGAACCCTTAATGATATGAGACCAGAAAACTGTCAAATGGTGTTTATACGGTTGAAATCAGGGTTTGAAGGCAATGGACACACACTAATCTGTGCCCAGTGAAATTTCACATATGCTTGTACGGTCTTCATTATATTATTTCAGTTATGGATTATTATCAATCTGCGTCAATCTTTACAGGTTGCATATTCGGTCTTTTTTGCACTTAATCCTAATCGTATTCTCCCATACAACGTCACATGATCTGTTACAATTTTACGTGCGTTGGAGAACAAACTCATATTAATCTGCGCTCAGATAACATTCTAATGATCATATATGGTTAAATGCTGTTTGTATAAGTGAAGGACTCCATAAAGACTAATAACATGACCTGTCGCGTGTTACAACCGTCTCCATACCTAAATGTCAAGATGAAAGTTATAGGTCATAAGTCAAATTTAGGTATATAGCCGATTGGCAATTCCTATAATAATAATAATCTCTTTATTTTCCGAAGGTAACTCATTAAGACAACACATTGATACAAAGTCATGCAAACAGTTTAANGTTGCATATGCGGTCTTTTTTGCACTAAATCCTAATCGTATTCTCCCATACAACGTCACATGTTTTTTACAATTTTACGTGCGTTGGAGAACAAACTCAAATTAATCTGCGCTCAGATACCATTCTAATGATCATATATGGTTATATGATGTTTGTATAAGTGAAGAACTCCATAAAGACTTATAACATGACCTGTCGCGTGTTACAACCGTCTCCATACCTAAATGTCAAGATGAAAGTTATAGGTCATAAGTCAAATTTAGGCATATAGCAGTCTTTTAGCAGATTGGCAATTCCTGTCTCGGTCATAACTTTCGCATGTATTTTAAAACATTTCACAAATATAAACCATTATAAGACGACGTGTCGCGTGTTTAAAATAATGTATACTCATTAAAATATATAGTGATGAAGTAATGAAATACAAGTAAATAATAGTAAAGTAAACGAAATGGATTTGTAATTTGGACTACTCAATCAATATATACGCAAGATTTAGTAATTTATACGCAAAAATAGTCACTAACATAAATCAAATATTTGCTTAAATTCCCTTCCATACTTGATAACCAAGCGCACCGTAAAAGTCAGTATAATTAGTATTCCATTCGCGAGAACCATGATAATTACATTTAACGCGTGTTTTTTTAATGTCATTAAAGTTATTGACAAACACAACTATAAATTCGGAATAATACAAAATAGTTATTGAAGCGAGAAAAAAGTTCAATAAAACTTGTATCCACCAAGATTCGAATCCGTGGCCTCTTGAAGAAAATCTAACACGCTACCTCTGCACTACAACTTTTTGATATAAGCAGCGTCGTGTAAACGCTATGTAAGCAATACATGTTTTGTTTTTCAAATTCTCGTCCAACGCTCAATATTTTTTACGACTTCAATTTATGAATATCGATAAACGAAAAGATATGTTATACACCCAACTTACGCAGGAGTGTTAATTTGCTTGCTTGAATAGTATGCATACATTCTTGTTCGAATCTATGACAAAAATTAATAAAAATGGTCATTTTGCCAAACTGTGAACAAGTCCCTTAATAAAATGTATTTCTAACAACAGAAATAATTTTAAGTGAACTATAAGCAGCATTTTAGTTCATTAAAACCGATGCCATTTTAATATCCCTTGAATTATTATTGGGGCTTTAACACCAACAGCAGATGTCTGACGAGTGACGACGGTCACGTGATGCGTTGTAGCACCGTACTTAGGTAACAACCGTACTTCGGGTGTTCGGTATTGTCGTGATACACATACTTGAGGAAGCGGAAGGCGTATGTTAGGATGTTGTATATCCTCGATCGGAAAACTTCTAACGACATCAAGATACAAGTAATATGGTAGTACCCTTACGCACTTTGGTGTTGAACATCGATGTAGTGTTGACACCAAAGTACGGTGCACGAAGGCTTTTTTCTCAATATCGACAGTCCCGGCGACTGAAACAAGGTGAACTTGGAAGTGCATAATGCATTCACCGGGTATCCATATTACGAAAGCGTATCAATAAACTGATTGAACTGAAACTATATATATGATAACTTATTTATTATGCTTTTTGTGAGGCTTATATATATATTAATTTATTTATTATGCTTATTGTGAGACTATTATATATATATATCACGAAAAGCATAATAAATAAATAATAAAGCCCATAAAATGATGCAAAAATAAGATGAGCGAATCTAAACCTTATTTGGAATACGTCATCTTTGATACCAGTTGGTATTGTTCTCGCTGCCACATATCTGAGGACAGTACCATGAACTCCATGCAATGCATATCCGGGCGCAGCGACGAACATCGACGTAACATCACGGTAACAAATGTGTACCACTTAACTGTTGTCGATTATGTCACCTCATGTTATCATATAGTAAACAAATACAAAGAACAAATCAATAAAGACAACCACTTGCGTTCCATGTTATTAATGCTCTCTCAGAAAATAAACTATGTACTTTTACATACGTTATAGTTTATTCCGACAACCAAGTCTACAATCTACAAGAACCATACACCACAAGCTGCCAAATGGAATGCCAACAAAGCGTTATTCCTCTCTGCGATAAGATTTCACGAGGACATGTTTACATAAACACCGTATCCGGATGAACAGGTACTATATGGTTTTGACATGGACATAATCCCGTTACTCTTTGCACTGACTATTTGTTAGTAAATGGAAGATAATTGAAAGTCATTTATCATTCGCCAGTGTCATCGTGTCAGAGTGTTATGACGATTGCATTCACCTCCCGCGTTCTGTGCTTGTTGCTATAGTGCAGGTTGGTTTGGTTTCAGTAACTTGCAGATAGATTAAGACATTGCAGGAAGATAAAACATTTAGGAACGAGTACGTGCTGAATCAATCACATCATCGTGGTTGTCAAAATGCCTCTGTCAAATCAACAAAGTATAGGATTGTTTACAAACATTGCACTCATATGAGCTAATTGTCTGTCCGTTTGTTTAATCAGGTGCAAAATGGCAGGTATGTATGTTTTCGTATACCTTCCATAAGTTTCTGATGCACGTCCATTAAACCTGTTACAATTTCAAATTGTAAGAATTTCCACACTTGAATATGTTGAGTAATTCAAGTGTACTTGTTTCTTGTATTGCCAAAATGTTTCAAATTTCTTTGGTTTGAATCGTCTTAAGATGGCACATTTTGTAAAATGTATGAATTGAAACGTGTTCATGTATAATCAAATATTACCACACTAAAATAAATTAACTTGAAGGTCTACACATTAAATTAGTTTGCGTTGACTGTGTTACGAGACTAGAAATAAACAAAATGTGGTTAACAGTAATTTGGTGTCATCGGATAAATTGATAATTCTTTTTTTCCAAACTCGAGTTAAATAAATGTGGAACTAAAATCGGCCCTTGTTTTGACCCCGTCTTCGAGTGCGATAAATTATACTGATTCTAGAAGTCTTTTTGCGTTTGCATATAATTAAATACTATGTGTCAATTACTTCTAACGTTCCTAAATTATTTTTTTTTATCAAAATGCTGTATTTAATTGTATTTCCTTAGATTTAAGTCCTCGCGATTCTACAATAAAGCGTGCACACAGAGATTGAAGAAATCCAAGCTCAAGATACAGCCGTGTTCAACGATTTTGCGCCGATTGTCATATTTTTTTCAATATTCGCTAGTAAGTGGATATGCTTAATAATATTGTAGATCCCCTGCCTTTCAAAAAGTCGCCGATGTCTACTCTATGTTTTTTTTTCTTGTTATTGTATCACCACTGTGTTTATACTACACTTTGTTTATCTGTACAGAATACACATCGTTACTATAAATAGTAATAAATTGACGTCACTAGAGGGCAGTTATTAGTATATTTGTATATGCTGGGCCAATATAATCAATCGGCTCCGGACCGATTTTCTATATCTGAAATGAATCTGACCATGCGACGTAAGCTGAACAAATTTGATTTTCTGTTATTCTTCGTATATTTCCTATTGCCATGGTACTGCATCCAAAATCAATGCTTATGAAAAAATCACCGATTAATTAAGGATTCTCAGACATTCCAAGTTGAAATCCCTCAATCTTTTTTCCCTTTTTATTTACAACCATTAATTACAAAGTTCACTCTTATGAACCGTGATATTGATAAAGCAAAACTTATTTGGTATATGATTATACATAAATGTTTTTATATATGCATTCACGACAGAAAATGAGGTGTAGTAAGTGGAATAAAAAATATAAGCACACAAGTTTTGTCTTCTCCAATCAGAACACCAGAAAAATACCAATCTCTAGTCGTAATTAATGTAAAAACAATTATTTCTAAAATAATAAAGACAGAAGGGAAATACAAAGTTAGTTTTTATTAAAAAGTTTTAGCCTTTTTTTCTGGTGTATCATTGATATTTTTTTATATAAATATTTTAGTTTCACCGAACAAATTGTAATTTCCAGCTTCACTTGCAAGGGTATCCCACGTTTAAACAAAATCATACCCTACAATCATGTTGCAATTGAGAATTTTAGATGTTCAATAAATTTATTAAACTTATCGTCCTTATATTAACTATGATAAACTGCTTACAAGTATAAATAACATGTAGTACATATTTGTAAACGAAACCAATCGGGCACGAACTGGTTCAGATTGATCAGTTAATATTGTTAACCTACGCATATTCAGAACAACAGTTTCCAGAACAGTTCAACTGTGCAAATGTATGTTTAAATATGTGAAAAATTATGAATAGTTCAAAATCAACTGCAAAAGCGTAAGCTTTACATCTGCGCCACAGAGAAATTTAAAATTGGGAGGTTAATATTAAAACAAATATCTTGTTTTGATTTTTACGCACATACTTGAAAATCGTTCTTGGTAACGGAAATAAGGCGTTCTAAAACCATAATTTAATTTAAACCACACTTTTTTTGGGGAAACGTTTGTAACGAATGCTAACCATTTTGTCCCCACAATGTGATTAACAAAATTGAATGACTGATCAGAGAGATTTATTTCATTCTGATAAAAGTTTCCAAATATGCATGACAAACACACAATAGGATGATATGTTTTATTAACGATAAGATATGGCAGAGCTGGGCCTGACGTCTATAATAGCCCAATTGTCTAAATAGCAGTTGCGCGAGTAGCCCCATTTCCTTATATTGTGTATACCGTTTAAAAAAATAAACGCTTGCAACACAGTAAATTTAACATAGTTACGTATAGTTAATGATTGTGATTCAATATTCAGTGTTGCACTTCTTGTCAGTCGGGTGATATAGTAAATTATGAAAATGTTACATATATAAAGAGCTTTTCGTAAAGAAATCTAAGATGATATCATCATTATGAATCAATTATCACCAAGCTTTAGCGATTACGAATTTACAAACACAGGGTGTAATTACTTCTACAGTATTCTCTTCCGTCCATCAAACGGACCTGATTGGCAGAGTTGGCCCGAACCCCCTGGGCAAACCCACGGGAAATAAGTCCAAATAGCTTCAAGATACGACATACTGGCACAGTGCGAACTTTGAAGTTCCAATTACCAACAGAAAAGCAGGGTGAACATCAACTAATTATCTGGCTATAGTCAACACAATTCACAGGACAGAGTGATTGATCTGGCTTATCGTGCTGTTTTTGTTAAATTTGAGTATATCAAGCAAGAAACAATATGACATAGCGGACTTTCAGTACATTAAATGAGCCTTGTGCCTTTTATCGAAGGTTATAATAACTAGAGGAACTGAACTTTTAGTTCTTACTGAGCAATGGTAACGGGTTATCGCCATTGTCCTAAAGAAATGGTACATAATGAATATTATCAAATCATAAATAATAATTTCAGTTTGTCACAAAATATATATATATCTTTAAATGTACCAAAAATGAACGTATTACGGTGTGCGATCATGTCCTTATACCAATGACCATACACTTAGTTTCGATATTAGTTGTATTCTATAACTTCCTTATTAGTTCACATACTGCATCGATTTGGATGCACCGGCTCCACGCTTGAGGAGGCTATTTCAGCTATGTCGATCAGTTTTCTCACATACCCGTGCCCACGCGGGTCCCTGCTACATTGATTTCCCGTGCAGTGCACGGAATACAGATTACACTCTACTATACACAGCTCACCGCGGCTAATCGTTACACTATCAAATTCTCGTGATTGCTTAACCAGATGCAAGGCCTTTGTTTCGACATTGCTCTGCAGCGATGTTGGGAAAGCCATACCTTTGAGCTGGTAACCGATGAGGACAAGCTATTAAACACGAAATGCCGAAGGCCCGGCTGCTGATTTGTCCCGTTCAGGTCTTCAATTCCGTACGGCGTATTTATGTATATGTTTGTTCCTTCGTTTTTTTTCCAGTTAAAACGAGTATGCAGATTGAAATATACAGTATGAAAAATCAAATCTTTATGAACTACGTCTGATATAACGCTTTATAAAGAACTATACCAAAAATCCGGAAATCATCCCGGGCAATATTTCATCATCATATTATTATAAGTATCACCATGATCATCATTATCAATATTATTACAGCAGTATTATAATATTTAATCTGTTAAATGTGTACCATCATATAAACGTTTCAGGTTTGCACTCGGTTTCCTCTGCCGTTTTCTTGGAGGACGTCTATTAACTTTATGTAAATATTTATAAAAAAAAATCATTTAATGGTAAAAAGGAGGATATATTGAAAAAAATATCTGAGAAATAATTCCTGATATCATTTCTCGCTAGCCTAATTAGGGACTACTTTTTAAAATGTAATTTGAATTTGAATATATTGTCACATTTACCACATAAATAACAAAAAAAAAGTGAAGACAAATAGCAGTATATATTAATACTACCGTTTATGCTCACACATACTAATAGAGAAAGTAAGAGTCTATTGGAAAACGTTACGATTAATTAGTTTTTTTAATGACTTACCGGTACCTCATGAATTCAAACGACTGTGGCCTCCTCAGTCGTATTGAGCCTTGATCACTATCAAATAATGTCTCGAGGGAACTGAGTTAACCCTTTGAGCGCTGGAACCGGATTTTGAAGGCCTTTGCAAACAGTTTGGATCCAGATGAGACGCCACAGAACGTGGCGTCTCATCAGGATCCAAACTGTTTGCTATTCTGATAGTATTCTTTGAAAAAAANTTCGGAATAATAAGGGAAGAAAATTGATTGCTATCATTCATCGTTACCCTGTTTAAAAAACAGTCTTCCATCGTACAGTATTGACAGTTATACATGTTTAGGAGCATATTTCAATGTATCCATCTTAACTGCGTTTCAATTTCAGTGTATAAACCAATTGTATCATCCCAGGATGTTGCGATGTGATTGCCATCGCAATCGCGTAACGGCAATATTTACATACCGCTGTTAATTTTGATACAAATCAATGGATTAATACTGCACAAAAGTTAATAAAATCAGTACTTTTGATGTCGTAGAGAATTAAGTTTCCCTTGAGAACGTATAAATCCGCTTAGAAGAAGTTGTTGTTTATAAAAACATTGAAAATCACCAGAGAAAACTGGAAAACATATGTTGCTCTATGCCAAAATATCCTCTTTTGTCTAAAATCTGTTTTGAAATATACATATTTTTGTATGTAATATATATTGCAATTGAAGTCAAATAACTGTTATGATACATATAATCTATCGGCATTTAGAATATACTAAGATATTGATTAAAATAAACAAGATGGTTTTTAAAATGACTGTATCATATATTGCAGTGATGCTGTATCATTGATTGCGATTACATTATATGCATTCTGTTTCAATTATTGCGATAAATCTATGCCGAATTTGCAGATTTTGTATAATTAAACTTGGTCTAATATTCACATATATCACAAATATGGTAAACTGAAGAGCTTGAACTTATTCCAGATACATCTTCGTTGCAACTCATGTACAGCACATGATTGTGACTGTCCTTTGGTTGTCTGATGGGGGCAGTACTGGATGGGGGACATGTTTTTACTCAGGTCAAATGGTGTTTTAGCAGAGATAGTTTTCATAGAGGTTGACGTGCAATTTAACGTAGCAATACTACCGTCCAAGCCAAAAACTTCTATTGACTCTACCGCCATGTTTCTGTAAAATAGCAATAATTTAGTTCTATATAAATGTTTTTCAAGAAATGCAGAGAGTTCATATAAATCACCAAAATAATCATTACTATCAATCCCATCATGATGATCATCATCATCGTTATCATCAGTAAAGTTGGTATCATCATTAGCAACAGCAACACCACCAGCATCAGCATAAACTGTTCGTGCTGACAATCTGTGTTAAATTACGTATGACCTGAGAGAAAACAAGAAACGATATTTTCTTCAACTTTATAATGAAAGGGTAACTTTGATTTTGGATGATTTAGTATTCAACTTTATAATGAAAGGGTAACCTTGATTTTGGATGATTTAGAATTTGCATTATTTTGCCAAAACATACGTACATGTTTATAGTGTACACTTACGTGTGCGAATTACTGAAATCCCGTATTACTATAGGCCATTCAACAGTGGCTATATCATGAATGCATATTAATGTAGAACGAAGTTTCAGCTAAAATAAATTTGAAATAAATAACGGACAGAAATACATGCAAATTATATACCTTAAACCAAAAAGAGTATTACAAAATCTCCACAGTCTCTTCACTTTTATTAACCGACACTTGTACATTCATGTGTATGCCAGCTATCTATTTATAGATAACACATTCTAACGTTGTTTCTTACCAAGACTAACCGCCAGTGTTAAAAGTAGGTAATCAATGAAGTGAATGAAACTGTTTCGTAGGTGTTTATAACATTTAGAAGGACGAAATAATGACATGTTAACTTCAATCACATATTGCAAATCCCAATAATTGATACATAATAATCGCTATAATCATAGAAATGATTGATTCAGTTTATGCAATAATTGTTACAGAGGTAGAAGCACGCGTGTGTAGTATTAAATGCATATACCGATGTAAGAAAGAGTCCCTAAATAAATACGTTGTACTGATCGAAAGTGCACATGCTTAATCTAACATCTGATGTATAAATAGTTCGTGTTATTTGTTAAAACGCCAGTACAACAAAGATTTCAAAACTAGATCATGAAACTTTGACGAGATGTTCGGTGATCAGTAAGGCATTCAATCCTTATTTCAATAAATGCAATGCATAACAGCATGCCCGAGAAATCTGATTTCAAATCTGAATATTTAATACTGTTTTAAGACCATCATAATGACAAAAAAAAACTTTCTAGCAACGCACGTATGCCAAATATTCATTTCGCCATGGCAATCACATCGCAACATCCGGGAACGATACAATTGGTTTATACACTGTGAATTTTGTGACCATGCCTTTGTATTGTTGTTTAAGCCCACACTGCAATGTGAAGGTTCATTCATGAATTGTTTCCGCTCGGACCTAGTCGGCTCAAACACATGACGGCCGTATTCATTTAAGGACATGTAGTAGCCCGTACACATTACGTTTGAAATCAATGGCGCATTTATTCGAATACAACATTTCGCTTTAAGGCTTATCTCTTTACCTTATAAATCTGCACACATGAGAATAGTACAGAAAAAAACGTCCTAAAAGTTTAAGTAACTTATGTTAAAGAATAGTTGAAAGCAAGCGCTCGTTGAAATATTTATTTCTCTCTTGACTGAGAAACATAATTATCGGTATTAAGCAAACACATTTCCTATATTCACTGTTATGCTCTTGTGGAACATCACTATTCGCAAATTGGCAAGATATTGTTCAGGGAATTTTAACTGGAATGACAATACATAACCCATGGAGAAAGGTCATTTTATTTGTATCTCATTTTAATAAGGGGGCAACTGTTTTCATCGAGTTCCGAAGAACAACCGTACATGAAAGAAAACGTAAACATTTATTTTTTTTATAAAAAGCAAAATTTATTTGTTGGCAAGTTAATGGATCATCATCGCGAGATTTAGTATTACGGCAGGAGCTAAGCTCCAATCTCGCGAGATTAAGTATTACGGGAGGAGCTAAGCTCCAATCTCCGCGCGGATGTTGGTTGTCACACTACGGAATACCGTAAGGGCCATCGTGGTTACACATTAAAATCCAGAGGGCGACAATGCGATAGTAAGATGGCGACAATGCGATAGTACGATGGCGACAATGCGATAGTACGATGGCGACAATGCGACAACGCGAAAGTACGATGGCGACAATGCGATAGTCATCGTACTGTCGTCATCGTATTATCGCATTGTCGCCATCGTACTATCGCACTGTCGCC
>VMBQ01002237.1:0-38591 GCA_007657795.1 Dreissena rostriformis
AGAAAGCTTATCTCGGAAATAATCTTGCGAAAGCTTACTGGATGGGAATTAAGGCCGGGGTTTCCCAGTTACAAGGCGGACATTTTATTTACAAATCACTGCGGCTTACAATTCTTATTGGAAAAGAATTACATCTGAACATAATATTTCTTCTAAGTACCATTTGTGCATTAAACAACTTGAGAAAGTATCTTAAGTGTTAGGACCGGGTATGCTCCGATTCTTATCACAAATGAGTAAATTGACACATCATGTGACTTTAGAATTTATATTACTCTCTGTTAAATTGTTTTTGTTGTTCCACTTCCAACACATATTCACCATCCAGCATTAAAAATATTATTGATTTTATAATATATAAATTAAACGACCATCGGACACGTTATGTGTTACAGATCACATTACTTAATTTGTTAATCAAAAAAAATCTGGACATATTATTTTTTATAAATCCGTGGCATCAAATGCATTTACATCGACATTGCATCAGTTACTTTTATAACACATGTTTATACACAAACTTAAACTCCAATTGCATCAGCTTCAATCTTATGATTGCAATTATGCTTTTTATTTATGACAAGTGATTAATTGCTACACCATTTGACAAAGAACAAAATCGCAAGACACAAACCAAATCAGTCAACAAAAACAATTTAAATGAATAAAACTAGACTCGACACATTTGAAAGGCATTTGGATTATAAACATTTTTTATGTAGTTCAAACCTTAACTCTTGGTTCATAGCATTGCACAAACATACAGAAGTACCTGTAAAAACAGCCATTGATGCAAAGCATAAAATGGACGTTTTTTAACAGTTTAACATTACAAAATAAGTAACACAATGTATGGCATTATCGGATGAAGAAGCACATTATTCAGTTACAGCAATTAATCACTTATATAACTAGTTGAACTTTCCACTATTGATTTACACGATAATTAACCTATAACCTAAATATTCATAATGTCACGTTACTGTCAATGATCAAAGTAAAATCTATGTTTGTGTTTGTATGAAAAGCTTGGTCTCAGATGGAATCCCACGCTATCTACATGTAAGCTACCCACACATACATTTGTGACGCAATATCTCCACCAGAAGTCTATTTATTAAGCAGAAACATTTTTTGCTGTTTCAAGCAACAGTGACATTGACCTTTACCCTACTGGCCCCAAATTACCTTCAATGCTAGGTCTGCAAATAGGCAACTTAAACACAAAATGTCAGTGCATTAACTTATTCAAATTCAATACATTCAATGGAAACTATTTTCTACTATCAAGAACCTAATACAATCCAAGCCGGATATGCATGTAAGCTACATACAAACACAGTTGCAATGCAATTCCTTTATCCAAAGTTAGTTATTTGGCGTGTTAAAACAGGTAACATATATATTTGTTTTGTTTGTATATATTTATGAGTATGCAAGTAATATTTCCTCATTCTATTTTCATGAAATTAAAATCACCATGCCAATGAGAACTTAAAAATAATAAATAAAATATGAACATTGTTAAGAACAGTATTAAAACAACCATTATTATATCGACTATTTATGGGTTATTAGAAGCTAACACATTTGTTTTATTATTCATCAACGTGTCCATTAAGCTCAAAAATAATTTGTTACGGATAAATAGACATTGCTCAGTTTAAAAAACAGCGTTATATTTTATTTTAATGTATTACGTTTAACAGAAAGTATTTGATGCATACGCGTTTGTAGTAGTTTTTTATCACAACGGATGGCCTTTTGTTTGTTAGTTCTGTATTGTGGCATCATGTCGAAATAAAGCCATCAATAAACTCTCATCCTAACACCCAACTTATCACAAATACTTACTAATATTCACACATGTATATATGTATTAATGATGGAACACAAACACATGGTTACAATATGAATGTAATTTGCGCTTCTTCCGAAAAGATTTCCGCATCTGCTACATTATTATTACGTTCATGTTCAGAATTAGACGCAACAGCAAAGTTGTAACCAGTGCAAAGCAAGTATTTATTGTCAAATTTGATTACAATGATCCACAAAGACACTAATTAATTACTTAAACAACTCCTATCTAAAAGGCAACATTTCTTCTATAAAGTCTTCGGTATATTCCAGTATTCTCTGTCTTAAGACCATCAATTATTCAAAGGATTACAATTTTGTAAACAGATAGTTATCTCTTAGTATAATTATTTTCCTCAGGCAAATGTTCTTTTCCTGAATGTGTGCGGTGTCTTGAGTATTATACATGTTTATCCGAGGATTTGTTTGTAAACATTTTCTTTTTTTAAATCAGAATACAGTGTATGAATTATAATCCATATTTAAATATGCAGCATATAAAAATTCAGATACTTAATCATGTTGTCCTCCCGTACGAAGAAATAAGAGCATATTTCTTTGTAAAATGCCGAGTTGTATGTCCGTTTGTCTTTCAGTCTGATATTAAATGTGTTTGCTTTGGTGATCATTTTACGGTTAAAATAGCCGTCTAGTGAATAATAGATCTCAATGCTTAAAAATGACATGTTTGTTGTAAAATGAAGCCAAGAACATTTATTTTCAATCAAATTATCATAGACAATAGATCAGGTTTGTACAATAAACCCAAACTCCTCTTATTTGTCGAATAATTTACAACCAAAGCGTGTTTTTGTATATTTATTTGATGAATGTTAAGACAAAAACAGCCTAATTATCTAAATCATCGCTTCTCACAGCATGTGCATTTAGATGACCAAGAAAATGTTTACATTAATTATGAGGCGCGTGAAATTAATATCTCTCGGATGTCTTCAATAATTCGTTAACCAATTATCGTACGCGCGACGATGTTGGTAAGATTTTAATATTAACTATTATTACCGATTTCCGTAAAACTAAGATTAAACATAGTTTCGTAAAACAATAATTATTTGCTCGAATTCAACGGTCAGTTAATTAGCATATATATTCTGTATTTTGTCTTATCAATCAATGCTTATTCGTGTTTGCTCAAGCACAGACACGCGTCATTGGGTCGCATTATATTTTGCAGCGTGTTATTCGATCGAACCTTTTTCGTAAAACAATGATTATTTGCGCGAATTCAACGGTCAGTTAATTAGTATATAAATTATGTAGCTAGTCTTATCAATCAATGATTAATAGTTGATAATCATACAAGTGATGATGATGATGGTGATCTATTACTGTCGCATAAATGATTTGAATGTATTTAAGCGAATGTACCAAACGAGTACATAGGAATATTTTTTTATTACTCAATGAATAACACAACGCTTCCAGGACGTTAATTATTTGCATAAAGTGTAACAAGAATAACTGAACTTATCTTAGAAGGGAAAGTAATTGAATGTTGGCAATATTAACAATTTATGTTCTAATAGGTTTTTGTTAATTTTTACTGTTTAAATGCACTATTACTTGGTCAAGTTTATATATTTCAATGTGTTGCTTAAGCATGACAGCATTTGCATGTGATCTTCTGACATACAGCTCTTAAACAGCAATATTAGTTAAATATTTACACAATTTTTTTTAATATGCATCATATCAACGTGCAACTAAAACGACTTTATAAATAATCAACTGCACGTTCAACATATTTCAAAAACGACCAGAAGTGATTTATTGAACACACTTCGATTACACCATTTGGAAAACCATTCTTTCATTGAAATGTCCAATACATCGACGTTTACGTATATAGTGGCAACGGAGAAGATATTCTAAAAACCCCAAACAAAACAAAACGCAATGGACAATATGTGAACTTAAAAGCAAATTAGCGAAAAAGGAAATAAATAATGAAGTTGGTCATTATAATACCATTAGACAGAATAGCGAAACAAGGATAATTCGGCGGAGTTGATTAAGTATATTAAGGCTTTTTTGCAAATGTATTATTAAGACTTCAATTTATCTTTCCGTAAGTAAAATCGTGTTGGTAAAGTAGTTACATTACCGTTTGATTCGTGTATCAGAGAGTTTTCTTTAAAAGATATATTTCTAATACAATAGTCATACGGTAATGTCATAAATGCATCACCCAGTCTGATTTGGTATCATCAAATAATAATGGATGTCTGAATTATATATTTGCAAGACACAACACGTGCATAAATAAACTTCATAAGAATACCTCTTCGATTACGAATACCAATGCACTCGGTCAAATGTAGCTCTGGTGACAGCGTTAGTATTGCTAAGTATGCGTTACATTTATATACGACAAACCACATATCGTGTTTTGTACAAAATGTCAGAGCATTGAAGTTTGATTTTATAAATAAGAGATGTCTTGGCGGAACACCAAATAGTCCCGATTTATACAGAAACCACGTATGTCTGCTTTATTTTTTAAATATATGTAAACATAATAGGGAAGGGATTACACATTATAAATAATTTAAGCAGTCGATTTTAAGTATGTACATGTAAATAATGCCACCAATGTATTAAGATTCCTGCTTCGCTCAGGATAGAAATTATTGTTACTGTTCTATTCACTACAGAACACCACACACAATCATACTATTAAAATTTGGATCATCGCCTTTGAACGGTCAATTCAAAGTATTGGGGGTTTAAACCGGTTCAATCTATTAATCTTGTAGTAAAGCGTTTATTTCACATGTCGTTCTCCTAAACACAAGGGAGATGATCATGGGTTTGTACTGTAAGCTTTTTGAGGCAGCAACACACATGAGACGGATAGCGGCTAACACAATATAATAAGGAATCTCTAGCAACAATAAGGGCTATCCGTCATATGAACCGTAATGGAGGACATCATTTTTGTCAACAACATGCCTAGCTTTGTAGAAGCTTTTAACGCAAAAGCAAATTACATCTAGCTCATTGTTCGCAAGCGGACGACACGACATCTTTCCCACAGCGCTATGTTCTAACATATTAGTGTCATTGTTCTTAAATGAAAGCAATCTCTCTATACCACAATACACTCCCCTCGTCGCACAGTTTTTTTATAAACCTTCTTACCTATGTGAGTTCTTGTTTTGCAGGATTGCGTGGACGCATAAAGTTTAATCGGATGGTCCAACCAACGATATTACGAATTGGCATTGTGAAATCCTGACCACAACGATCCAGAAATCACAGAATGACATATTTTATTTCCATTGAAATTCTTTAAACAAATGTATATTATTGTTTTTTAATTTGCAAACACATGACAGGTAAACCGCATAGCTCTGTTATAGCCCTGCCGCCGTTACACACCACGTTATAAGGGTCGACTAGACTATAATTGTCAAAGTTTGTTATTTGAAGTCGTTTTTTGTTTTTACTATATTTATTTTACTGTAAACCGTTTATGAAAGTTCAATTATCTAGAAAAGGACACAGATTAAAATAAGGTAATAAATATTTACAAACGAGAAATATGTTAAGATATTAAAGAATAGTACTCGTGGATGCAGTTTCAACTGTTAAATCGGAAGTAAAAATAACACTGTTAATATTTTTAAATTGGATTGGATGCAAACTATAAAGGAAATGGAATCGACGAGTGAGCTGAGCGTTTAGTCTGTCAACTCAGCGAGACCATCTTCACATTTAAAAGAAGGATTTATCTGAAAACTGAATAAAAAAGACAGTAATTGTAGTAAGGGAAGATTTGATTATTATTTTTATTTTTTTAAGCATTTATGAAGTAGACTTTGTTGCCCAATTTCGAAGAATGTCATAACCATATGCATCCGCTTGCAGAAATGGTTTAGCTGAAAGATTGCTAAACATATATTAAGTTAATGTATAAATAATTCTTTGATATCTTATACATTGAAAAATGCCGCATTCATTTGATTAAAATTCTTATTGACTACTTGAATTCGTATTGGGCTTCAGAAGGCCTAAGGCTAGAACTGAAACCTTCAGCCTAATAACAAGGACAATACGAATACACCTAATTAATAACAATATAATATTCAATCACCGGTCCCATGGAATGTACAATTCGAATATGAAAATCCTGATAACTTGATATTCGTATTTTATAGTTTCTTCATGTTTGTATTGTGTTGTTTTTGAAAAGAAATCTACGCGAAGTTCTGATTAGTGTGAATTGTGTTGGGTTTCGAATGCATGCTAACCAGTGTAAGGCCAACAATGTTATTCATATGTAACGGGGGGGGGGGGTTGTACTGGTGGTAGATATGTATTCGAGAAAACACGTAATATCAAACAGGGCAATCATTTGTCTAAATTCCTTTGTAAGATGCTCTTTGATTAATTAAAGACATTTCTTCACTCATTGGCGACACATGTATTAATCTGCGGGTTTTATTATTATTAAATTGGGGTCGATAGCTTACTGATGATTAAGTATGGTGATTATATTACCATACAATGTGCCTCTATACCAACCGAAGTACTGAACACTTATCACACTTCAATCAAACATAGCCTCCCCTTCCCCTAAATGTAATCTCGTTACATATATATAAATGTAGTTCGTTCTTATAAGGTTAATAATTATCACAGAAAGGATACATTAATTTGAATGATAACAATCAGGACCATATTATATTTTCAAAATCTCTAAGAAAATGATATGTATTCTAAGAGTGCATTGCGTCAATAAACTACCCATAAGATGCAAAAGGTAGATGTGGTGTCTCATGATTTTTATTGGGAGGGAATAATCGAAATACGGCGTCGGATCCATTAAGCAATAACTGAAAAGTTGATAAAACGCTTGTGAAATATGCTTACTGTATTTGCAATAACAGTCGTGCACAATTTGCCACAGCGCACGATTGTGGCCTGGCACAGAACTTCGGCTCGTTTATGATCTAATGAAACCCAGGAACGTACAAAGGCGTACGGAAAATAAAAAAAATCCATCACGTAATATGATGACCGGTATTCAGCGATTAACGTAAACACAACTTAATTGAAAACGAAGACTATATATCAGATATGATCCACATATTTGCAAAGTACTTGAATGTTGGCAATATTTTAAATTTATGTTCTAAAAGCTTTGTGTTCCTTTTAACCTTGAAAATACACTACTTCGTGGGCAAGTTTATATTTTACAATGTTGTTTTGTTATAGCACGACATCATTTAGTGTGACTTTGTGACATGTAGTTCCTAAAAAGCAGTGTTAGTTAAATATTTCACAAAATACGTTTCAATACGCACCATATAAGACGAAACAGAATATGCGACTCTATAGATAATTTAATGCACATTAAACATACTTCCAGAAATAGCCAAAATAGATATTGGCCGTTATAGACAGTTGACCGTTATTCCAAAGAATATTTTTTGGGGGTTAATCTAGACTGACCGTTCTCTGCAGTTAACCGCTGTTCTCAGTTGACCGTTAGGTCAGTTTTGACTGTAGCTCTATAAGCTTCATTATTTAGACTATAGCCTGTGATAACAAATCGTGTTGATCAACTTGTTGCGTTAAAACATTCAGATGTTAGTTAAATCGTAGATTGTACTAAAGGTGTAAAGCAAAACTAAGTGACATATTATATATTAACCTGTCTCCTAAGTATAGTACTTAATTAAATTAATTTATTATATAATCCTCACAATACCGGCGTTTTAAATCAGAAACACAACCACATATATACTTTACAACGCGACAAAAATATACGAAGCTTAGAGGAGCAAACTATTCGCCGTAGGTTTGCTGCAATAGAAACTAAAATGATATCAAATGCAATAAACGATTTTTTTCATGACGATGTCTATGTTATAAACACGCTCATAGAACATTCATATCTTGTAAAATATAAAGGAAGACATGTGCCTTTTTTGGTATCTTACTCTTACCAAATTATAATGAAATGACTGCTCATGACAAGGGTTAGTTAATAACTTAACGTGTCTTATGATAATCAAGCGCTATGGAAGTCGAATCTCGACCTTGAGAATTATTTGTGTAAGTAATTGAAACGAGTGTGGGTTAACATGAGCCTAAAAATGAACGCAAGTATTCTCATATATTGCCAATTGCGGCACACAACTAGGCAACATATGATATGTTAATTGTCAAATTATCACCAGATTGATCGTAGAATGGTACAGAGCCTTTTGACTGCGAGGCAAAATTATGGGGCTTACTAAGATGAGAAATACAATCTTTGTTTTGAGTAGTGCCGTTATTACTTACTTCGGTTAATTAAAGTTTATATTTATACTATAAATGTACGGTCTTCAAACAGTTATATGCATTCATAAAATAATGTTTAAAGCGTTGTTTGAAGCTTTCCTCAAATTTTCAAATGATAAACATTAATAGTAAAATCAACAATAATTTGCATAACATATATGGATGCGCATTGTCAGTAAGTCACTTATGTGCCAATTTCTACAAAAAAAACTTATTAGGAATTGTAATACAAGCATCTTGTTTTGATGACATCCGTCAGGATTCCATTAGTTTTAACACAAACTTAGCATTTGATATGTTTCAAGAAATACAAAAAAATCATTGTTTATGAGTCATCCATTAATGGAATGACTGCAGCAATAAGGTGTTTTCTTTCTCCTGAATGACAAACGAAAATCTGACTTATGTGTTTGCAAACGAAGTTTCTCTTGCGTCTGTTAAAACACAAACATGAAACATCCGAGATTAACATACCTTTTAGATGACAATTATCATTGCCTTTAAATTTAGTCTGCCGATGGATGTATTGCAACTACTACTACTACTACTACTACTACTACTACTACTTCTACTACTACTACAGCTTCTGCTACTACTTCTTCTACTTATACTATAACTACTGCTACAACAACAACAACAACAACTGCACACATAAGAGTGCAAGACTATAGAAGCAACAAGCCCATGATTGTACTTTTTACAACAGTCACCCTCTCTTTTTCGACCCAGTTCAATAATTTTGAGTGCAATCCATTTTCGTGAAATTATATCAGAAATTCATAAACCACTTTGTTTTTGCTGTAAGTACTCACTGTATTACAAGTAGTACTTGCAGCGAAAAAACACGCATATTTGCTCTTAGTGTTACTGTATCTGATAGCGATACGTGCTGCTGATGAATGATATAGCGCGTAATAAATGTAATGTTGAAATTATTGTTTCAGATTACTGTTAAACAATGTTTTTATTTCCAGGACAGTATTTTCTGCTGTCATATAATGAGCTCTGACAGTGATGTTACAATTTCAGTTTTGCTTAAGGCTAAACATCTTATGTATCATGATTTGCGGAAACAGCCATGTTAAAAAATGTTGGTGTTCGTTAGCCAAGTGTGTTTTTCCATAAAAGGTACGTGTGTGCAATCGTGCATTGTTGACATACTAACCTAATTCTTGCTATCATCTTCCCACTTCAAATATCATGTCTTAGTTGTGCAAAATATTATTACTAACGTTTAACGAGGACATATGAACAAAAGAATGTTCTCACTAGCTGCGTGACATTCCTTAACTGAGAACGTTATGTTAAGCGTCATTTGAAATGTGATATTCGAACATATTTTTAAACATTAGTGAAAATATTCAGTTACTAGATTTATTCTCGAATGTAATGTCTTTGTCCTGCTTATTATAACGATGTGTATTTTAGTGCATTATACTTGTATATATGAATATATTTATTTGACATTGCGATCAATACTAGTCAATCAAGTGAAGGCACTCATTTCCAAAAGAGTTCTTTAGCTAGCAAAAGGCATGAAGAAACAAACCGCTATAAAGACAGCATTGTATTATATGGAATCCGGTTCCGATACTCTAGCTCGTTCCGTGATCTGTCCGGGTATCTTACCTGTGCATCTTTTCTTGGGCGGATCTCTAGTTGGGTGGGAAGAGGCGCTCCTGCAAAATCTAACAAGAAGCATACACCGTGTTAAAATGAACGATTATTGATTAAAGTAAGCCATTCTGGTATGATTTCTAATCACTGCAATTAATCGTTTCGAAACATTAAAAACTACGCGTAGCATATCTTAATAACGGAAATAATTCGTCTTGCTTCGTGCCGAAGACAATACATTACAACTGACGTGCGTGGATTGGCAGTAAAAACGTATGGCGGCATTATTTACACAAGAGAGCAAGGCTGCGTAACTTTTTTGCGATCCTTGAAAAACCACAGAACTGTCAATATTAACGTAGAGAAGGCTATTTGATAGACACGCAAATATCTCGTGTGATATCCTCAATATCGTAGTGAAACGGTAGAATAATGTTAGCAATATTTCCCACGACGATTGCTTGCAAGATTTATAAGTCGTTTTTGCTGTATTTAAAGCTAACATTACTTTCACGAAATAATAAACTGTATAACAGTTAATTTTAAATGATCTCAATACTCACAAAGACAAAGACTGTTTTCACAAATCCAAACACATTGAACAACGCAAGTTAGTATTGAATTCGGAATAAAAAGAGACTATTTGGACGTCAATACTTGCTTGGGGTTTCTGATACCTGATTCTAATTTGTTTTATCACATAAACAACTACGTAAAATTGTTGATTTATTCATTTCATGAAAACTTCTCCCATTTGTATAACATACTAGCAAATGGCGCATTATATTGGAAAACTGTTTTGACGGAGTCACATGAAGGATGGTTTAAATTATTTCAAGTACAAAAAGTAGATAAGATACGTATTACAGATGTCATTATTGTTAAAAGTGTCATATGATTTTGTTTATGTTTAGTCTCCCGATCTGAGCGACATTTGCAAAGCAATATTCTCCCAGTCCCGTTTCATTTAATGATGTAATCTCTGTTAATAAAGCACAAAAAGTATTTGACATACGCAACAGATGTATTTGTTTAAAAAGATTAACAAAACACGTTTTAAACTAAACTTTGTTCGTAACTGCGTGTTTTAACTAAAATCCAAACTTTAGTCTACTTTACTGTGCATATTGTTTATGGCGTGCTTTAGTGATTATTATAAAAAATATATTGTTGTCAAAAAACATGAAATAGCTATAAAAAAACGCCATGGTATTGTACAATAAAAAAATACAACATGCTATACAAGAGTCATGATTAAACATTAGAAAATAAAATAAATTCTCATTCGTACATAAAGCACAGAACTACGATTATGTAGTGGTCAGTATGTCATCACTTATAATTTTAATTGATAAATATAGAAGAAATTTGACAAAGTATAAGGTCTTTAAAAGTTCGGACTAAAAGTGTCTTCAATCAGGCTCGACCGAATAAACTTCACGTTTAACCCATGTACAATACAAATGGCAAGTATTAGATGATATCAGAGAATTAGGCATTTAAGTTTTGATAGTTGAGAGTATAGACGTCCTAAAATGAAGTAAAACGAAATAACGAGTACTACGTTTTCACATTTCGATATTATGGTCAGTTAACATGATGAGTCTTAATTGCGATAACAGAGTATTTTCTCATTAAACTTAAACGGTAACTTCAAAGACAACAAAGTCTGAATGCTGAATGTTAATGTCAGATGACCATAACTGATCGCCATCACTAAAGTTCAAAGACAACTAAATATGAATCTGAGTTGTTAATGTCAGATTGCCATAAATTATCGTCAAAACTCCAGATGCTTGATTATATGATTATAGCTTAAGGTCGGATATTCGACAGCCCTTTGCAGGAAGCATGTCATTAGCATTCCCAAATGTGACAAAAGTGTCTCGCTAGCTGTCGTTTGTGTAGATCACTGGGGGAAGATATATAGAAATCTAACTTTGGCTGGTTACTACACTGAAACTCATGAGACCATTGAATGTAACATCGTTCCGCATTATATTGGTTTTCATTTATTGCAGTTAAATACGGGCATGGTTTCATTTTATCATTCTACTTTGAAAAATATACAAACTACTACATTTGATTTTATGGTTGTTTTCTTTCTCATGCTATGAATACAACCCGGTTTGACGGCCTAATGTAAAGCTGTTCTGTGTACGTTAATTCATGTTCTTCATGTTTTTTGTTTGTTTTTTTGTGTGAATTAGTTGATATAATATTTATGTTACTGACCAATGTAATAATAATGTCTTACATCGAGTTAGAAGAATATGATGATTTATTTCAGCCTATCGTATATATGCAAATAATGTGATTTATCTAACAAAACTTATGAGTTATGAAATTATTCATTTAGCGTTATTTCTGACAATGCTCACAGGTTAGAATCCGTCATTGTTTATTAAGATATGACATTGCATACGCTTGCAACACATACGTTTGGGAAATAAGTATTCACCAATTAGAAACGTTTCTTGCATAGGATGACATATTTGTGATACATATTCACTATTAATTGTCTGTCTCGGAGAGAAACTTTACAAACAAATATTATTTTCCAATGAAAATAAAGCGAACATATCGATTAGCTAGGCTGTAATGCACTATTGATAATTTGTATTTAGATACTTGATAACAAGTATACCAGACCCTCTGATGGACATGTTTTCCGATTATTAAACGGTCTAAGCATGACAGGAGGATACCAAAGAAAAAAATCATATGTCATTTTGAATCAGGTCGTTATTTAAATAGCATGAAAAATGGAATTTCTATAATAACAAATGATATCTTTGTGTCATTGATATAAATAAATATATAATTAAACACAATTATATAGATAATTTTATTATGTACATTTTATTGTAAAATAATCATGGCCTGTTTATTGATAAGCATGACCATCGTTTTACGAAATGTTCGCTTTTACGCCAATTACTTAATACTAAGTGTGATGAAATGTATTTTTACGTTTGCAATTAATAACATATGTTTTAATACACAGCACAAAATTACGATCAATATCATATATTTGTTATGTTTATCACGTATGATATGAGCAAAATAAATCAATCGTATTGTGTGAATAGAATAATTACTCTTTACTTCACATATTTGCTAACACTTCTACTTTTGTCTTCTACATTGCTCTGATATCCTTATTTTCAAACCAAATGCAAAGTTTTGTCTAATATGTCGTGTTATTTTAGCTCAATTGCATCGAAAGCATTATTGTTTCACTATTGAGTCCGTTTCCTGGGCAAAATCAGTACTTCAGAAAAAGATCGCGAAAACGTCCACAGATCGAACCCGGGACCTCTTGATCATTACGTGGGCATAATATTTACAACACCACAGCGACCTATTTGGGTACAAATAATTCGTTTTGAATATTCTCTTTTGACCCTTTCAGACTATTCTAATTTTGATAATAACAATCAGTATTCTTTGATTTAAACATTAATGGAATACTAATGAGATATACCTTTTGTTTGTTAACTTTAAATTTAAATTTGTACATCGAGATAAAATCATGTAAATAACCAATTTGATGAAAACTATTGCAAACATAATGAGAACGTGATACCTTTTTTAAACAATGGATGATTAAGTTGATTTGCATTCAAACAAATTAAAAAAATCAAGTGAGATGAGAATAAAAAGATGTATAATATTTGGAAAAACATAAGTGCGACTTGATTAAATAATTATACTCATCTCACAAAGCGAGTTTGACATGTGTAAAACGTTATTATACAGCGCTTAATTGTGATTCCGTTTAAAACACTTGTCTGAACTGTGCTGAAATTCGTTACATTATCAATTTCGTTTTTTATAGAAGGCTTTCGTGTGCTCAATTGAGCGCACTTCTTGACATTTTGCCATTGTTGGCTAACATCTTCCCGCTAAGATACCGTAATAAAAAAATAACACCTAAATATTGTCCCCGTTTCGGGCAAGAATAGCAGTCCACGTTTTCACGATGAAACACAGTCGTTAGAATCAGAATAAGAGTTCATACTGTATTCTTAAGTCTTCGCGAATAATTTGATCATGTTTTATTGTGAAAGTACATAAGTGTACATAGAAATGTTGCTGTAAAGTTTTATTCTTACATCAATCGCACTTAGGTATTAAGTTTATAATGTGTACATTTCGTTTTGAAATTCATGAAGCCATCACATTTAGATGGTTTCTACGTAACAAGAAAATTGGCAATTCCAAAATGTGAAAGATTTATACAATCACTTCCTTTTTGAAATAAAATGTTAAATACAGATTTGAGTTACAATTTTAGTATGACTTATTACGGTTTCACTGAAATTTAAATTAGATTGTTATTTTATATATATATAGCAATCCAAACATGATTATATTTTTTGATTTTACGACATTATGTAGACGTTGTTTTTCACTGTCGAAAGCATCATTTGTTTATTGATAGACCATTTACATAATTTGGGGAATATGTTACTAATTCGTTTGTTTAAGAACAGAAAACGCATTCATAGAGTCCTGATTGATAAAATGATATCACACGACCCCAACCATATAAGTGCTAGACAGACTATTGCTGAATATATGGCATATATAGCTATGGCTGCAATTCCCCTGATAGCAGTCTGATTGTCCTTGATAAGGTTACAAATCTACGTAAGTCGTCGTTAGTGAAAAGATATTTGCTAACTAATTATTGATCATTCATATTTCAAGTATCTAATATTGTGTTAAAGTATGTGTACCTGATATCGTATCCTAACTCCGTGCTAATTGTTTCACGCTTTTGAATATCAACTTCCTTGTTTTTATTGTCGTAGTTGAGCGAGATAATTACAAGTAACGTCATCATGCGAACTATTATAAGCATCTGGTATAGCTTTTTTGTGCATTAGGAATGCGATAAAAGGCAAACCATGTGTTGTATAATAATCATTAATGCAACGTCAACTTGCATCTAATATAATCGCTTGATTGTTTTACGTCATCCATACAACATAAGTATTGTTAACGTGTTTGCGTATTGGTCTTATAGTTACACTTAAATGAAATCAAACGATCTACTTTGAATATTCTGAAAACAATTACTCGAGCATTGTGTCTTTATATCAATTAAAGACGTATTATGGCTTTGGACCATACAGTTTTGTAAGAAGCGTGCATGTGTTCATCATTCATTTTGAAACAAGTCAAAGACAAAAATTCAGTTTTGTTTTTCATTGCGTTGGCACGAAGCAATTTACGGTTTTTGCTTGATTATAAATCAAACACGACATGGCCTTAAGGTCAATTTAGAACATTGAACTACAGATTTTCATGTCACATATTTTTTTATTGATATTGCAATCTGAAGCAGTTAATCATTGTTATATTAACCTACAAAAATCCTCAAGATTATTGCATCTTCATCGCCACAACCAAAACTATTTAAATTATCATCGTCATTAAACTACGACCAACGTTCTCATCAACATCATTGACGTCATAATGATAACCATTATCATCGTCATCATCATCATCATAATCGAAATCCTAGGCCTATTAAAACTCGGGATATGGTGAAGGATGATGTATTTTGACATGAGATGTCTAATATATATTTGTATCGTTGAATTTTATGTTAATATCAATAAATGAAACTCCAGAAGCTGCAGCAGTATTGCAGTTTTATCATACACACCTCTGTGGTCCTTTATTTATGGCAAGGAACCAATTGCCAAAACGGTACAGTACGGCACAAAACGAAACAACATATACACATAGTGGAATAAAGCTGGGGTCACCGCCTTGGAACGGTCAATGCTAAGCATTGAGGGTTTAAACCAGTTAATGAGCGCTCAACCTCACACTTGGCCCAGCAATATTCATGATACATATAAGTGTAAATAAAATTTAACCTCATAAGATTGCAACTCAAATTAAACAGTCACAAAAGGGAATTAAAGCAACATATTGTCTGGCTTGACTATAAATCATCGTTATTTTAAACGGCTGATATATATACATTATATCAATTGTTGGATAATAAAGTCTAAAGATACGAAATATGGCTGTAAAATCCATGATTCTACTATTATTTATATCACCACACTAACTACAATTTGCGAGTGATCATTATTCCTATATTTAATAAATTGACTACGCAAGGAACATCTTCATTACGCAAGTAATTCTTCACGCTTTGTGCAGGTGACACGCAATGACGACTTTTCGGTGTCGATTAGCCTTAACAATGTATAAAGTCATTATTTACGTCAGAGAGTCCGTTTAACTGACTTCTTTTCCTTCAAATAGCCCGGACCTTTGGTTCATAATAACACACATGAGTCGTTATGAGTGTCTCCTGCACTGAGCGCGAAGAATTACTTTTATTAGATTTTATAACTGACTATTCCTAGCTATCTAGCATCTGATACTGGTATTGGTACATAAAAGATATCACGACGTGGTAATTAGGCTCAACATACTTCAGTGTACATCGGTTAATCGTCCGTTCATTTCTCATATCAAAGAAGTTCTTGTGCTCATCTATGCGTACCTTTTTTTTACTTTTTCCTCTTTCGAAATCCACGTACGTTTCAAAAGTTATCAGAATATAAAGATAATTGTAGCCCACGTCCTCAAGATAAAACACCAACATCAGTGTATCTATTAAGTCCTATCGTTCTAATTATGGTTATCTTTTAATGCCAGTCGTATTTCCGCTAATAAATATGTGTAAAAATTCAGGTAGCAATGTGCACACTATTACAGTCATTAATGGTTCTTTTGACCATTTGGAACTTGTGAAAACAAACTATATAACATATATGTTTATTATCATATACTTTGTGTGCGCTGTCTTGCCATTTGTTGCTTGTAAATATGTTGTCCTCATGGTTCTTTTGACCTTTTGGAACTTGTGAAATAAACTATCATTAAAAGTAATCTTGCACATGTGTCGCACTGCATAAAACACATCACAAAAACAGCATGTGATTACCATTTGTATGAGTAACAATGTTGCTTGTTGTAACTATTCTTAGAATTAATTACAGAGACATCTTGAGTCTGTTAACACCGATTATTCGCATTGTCAATTTTCAATTCAATTCAATGTTTATTGCTATGTGGCCTTCGCGCCTTGCAAGTACAAACAACATAGCATAGTAACACCTTTCAATATACATATAGATATGAATACATATGTAATGTTACAGCTATTGATAATTTAATGCTATTAAGTAATGCGTTTCTTCGTTCAAAAGCATAATGCAAATAACATCGCATAGTTACTTAGTACAAATAACATCGCATATTCACATAATACAAATAACATAATACAAATAACATCTCACAGTCACATTACAAATAACATCGCATAGACACCTATAAACACAGCTATTGACAATTAACTGCTTTTTAGTAACGCGTTTTTTCTTTCAAAAGCATAATACAAGAACATAGCAATACTTCTAATCAACTTTTCTTCCCGGGAACTCTTAATTGTAACGATGTCTAATAACCATGAGTGTCTACATTATCCAGCGAAAAAGGTGTTCGTTCATCACTTTGCTTCTGTTTGAAAACCTTTACACTTTGTATACTGAAAGTCATCTCTACCGCAATAACAAAAAAACGAAATGATGTACTTAACTTTTCATCTATACTGCTGTTACATTTGGTTTGCATTTCATCGCAGTGACGTTGAATATAGTTGATTTTTTAAATATTAGTTTTGAATATCATGGCGCCCGTATTCGGATGAATCGAACTTCCCGTATTCACGTACTTCAAAATAACGATGTCACACTGTACAACCATTTTGATAAATAACTATACGTTTGATTCTTTATGCACTTAAATGGCGTTTTTGTACAAAACATCAATTGTAAACCATACTAGTTCTTTCAATTTTACCGAAGCATGTTGTGCGATCTCGCAAACCCTTACGAATATGAATGATTAACGCTATAATAATTGTTACATAAAGTAAAGGTCTACTGCACTTGGTCTCGAAATGAAATAGTTAACAAGTCGCTTTTTAATATTGATTTAATTTTTTGATCATGAACAAAGAGTTTCACATTGCTAATCTAAGAGACTGATTTTTGTGTATGGTAAGGGTTTGAATTGTGTTAAGCAATTTGGTATTCATAATTATTAATATTGTTATTTTTGTTGATGATCTTCAGTGATTCATAGAGAATTGTAATGCAAATTACTAGATAAAATATTAACAATTACCAATCTAGTAATGTTTAGGTTTTACACTAGTTCCTGATGTTATACAGTAAATGAAAATGACCGGCGCTGATGCAATAGTTAATGTTTTGCAATGGTGGCGTTTTTTTTAAGTTATAATTCACGTAATATTTTCACATTACTCGTATCTTTGTCTATCTTTAGACGTACTAAAAACGAAATGAAAGCATGATCAAAAAGACTCTACCAATCTCAATAGAATATGGTTACTTTGTACTCACTCGGGACATAATACGTGTTATGAATTATTTCTTGCAGGTTTGCTGATCTATTTACTCTCTCTTTCGTGCAGCAGAGAACATGAAGTCTGACATGTGTAGTGTCCGGTCCGCCATCCCTGTTACGTTCCTTCTAACTGCTTTCGTTGGAAACAGCTTGCACGAAGTCGACTTCCTCGAATGTCGTCCATCTGTCTTCATATAACTTATGTGTCCTATTTATGATATATACATTTCGTGTAGCAAATCAAAAATACGGTGTGTTTTTTGCTATTTACATGTCATAACCATGCCTAACACTATGTGATATTTAATTGATATTTGACTATACTTTGATGCCTTCATATTTAGATCATATATAATTGACATTTTAATTTGGAAATCTTGGTACGGAATAAACGACAAATACAATTCACAATCTTTCTCTAGAATATGCAATGCCATTGTTATGACTACATAGTTACTTCTATATTTATATTCAGATTTATATAAGTTGATAATATTTAACGATCACAATTAGTTATAATTTCTGACAATTTGGGTTTAGTTTTCCTTATTATATCCCGAGAAAACTCTAGACAAACGATATACGATTTTCTATCTAAAACATTTGTATCACGAACCCACGTTACTTATATTGTAATCATTTCTCTCGGTTTAAATGTTTGATTGTCTCCGTCTGACATGTTAAAAGATCAACAAAAAATAGGCAGACAAAAGTCGTAGATAACGAAAACAATCAATTAATGCAATTGTTCAAATGCGAGTGTATACCCATTAAATCAAGAACATTTATGGCGTGAGTTGCTGCTATTGCATAAATATTTCCAAATAATTTGATCGAAACAGGCCGGTTGGTGAATTACGCTGTTATGTAGAGTAATTTATTCAATTTATCAGAGTCTATAATACAAATATTTATGCATAAATGCGATCAAAGGAGTTTGCAGACGCGCAAGATATTGATTTGATGTTTCATCGAACACCTTTTGAATTACGATTACTAGTACATTGTATACGTAGTATTTTGCTTTGTTCAGGAGATTGATAGTGTTACAAAAATGCAGCATATCTTTGCTCTGATCATGTCATAAGCACGCCTGACACTACGTAGTATGTAATACACATTTTAATGTGTTTTGATGCCTTCATATTTCGTGCATATATCATTCAAATTTTAATATGGAAATTGCAGTACGGAATAAACGACAAATACAATTCACAATCTTTCGTTGGAATGGGCAATGTCCTTGTTATGAATATGTTGTTTTATTGTAAATTTATATTTAGATTGATATAAACTGGCACTTTTTAAAGATCACAATTTGTTTTAATTCTTGATACTAGCCGTTTACAATTTCTTATTATATCCCGAGAGAATTTGCAGATATAACGTTAACAGTCAGATAAAGCTTGTAAAAGGCAATCCTATATTAAGTAATCTTAATTTAAACGAATTTGATTAAAGCCCCATTCCCTTACAGATTTACTTATTTGTCTGCAAAAAAAATCATGACTACAATCTCTGGTACACAATCTTACATAAAATCTAAATCAATGTCAGCTTCAAGAATACACTTGCATCGTTTGTTCAATAAACAATAAATTTGAGTACACGGTGCAAAACGTGTAAAAAAGAATAGGTTTGGTGGGCAATAGAATGTTACAAAAGAATGGTGAACTACAATCGGCTGTTTTACAATTTAACGGACCGTAAGAAATCTATATCCTCCTTACCTCTGTGCTGAAAAGTGATTTTTTTTTACATTTCCTAAGAAATGCCATATGCATTCGCGTTTTCATGTACTATTTTATTTCGCGAATAAAGCGTGATTAATAATATACTTAAAATCGGTGCAGTGTGCTTGGTCCATTACATAACAAATTTAACATATTGTTTTGAAGTAAAATATAATTTAAAATAAACAACAGCGTGATTTATATATTTGTTCATGCTGATCAATAACTATTATTGTACTGCAATTATATGTTGTTAATTACCCCATTAATCTACCTGACAATCCTAGGTGCAATTCTGAAAAGTATAAACGAAATACTATGTGTAAGTTATCTCAGTGTGAAAGTATACATACTTAATTAGACGGTTCACAAAGTAAACACGACATTACACGTTATAATACTTTCCGGTATTTAGTGCCACGAAACATGCATGCATTATTTTGCAATTATTTAATTTCTTTATTGTCAATAATTGTATTCGATAGATAGACCCAATTAGCATCAAAAGTTAAAAAAGCCCTTACACTCACTATCTTTTAGAGGATGTGTTAATACACGACGCAACATATGCGTGCGTCAAATAATACCATTAATGATATGATCAATGACAAGTAAACACACTATTGTTAAAATCTATTTCAAACATGGTACAGCATTATTAGATAAAGCCATTAAATCCCAGGAACGACATCCGCTGCATACATTTATTGAGAAATGGAAAAGTTGTCATTATAATCCTCAATAAGGAACATTTATATTGTTTAAAAACAGCGCCTTAAACACTTCAATAAAAAACAGTCCACCTAATTAAAAAACACGCACATTCATTTCTATTTGAAAGTTCATGTCTTCGTCGCAAAAAGCTGCACATTGCCTAAATATTTGGATTTATTCAAATACCTTTTACTCAATTCCCTTCTGTAACATTATTTTACTGTAAACCTTCAAATTATTGCCTCATAAATAAATAGACTGCAGTTAATCAGCTAAAGCAATACTATTAGGAGCTTAATGCCCACCAAAAGACCGCCGCTAAAACAATTTCACATGGTTCTTATTCGATGCTCTTGATTTAGGAGTTTGGGAAATTAAAATTTATAGTTTCGGGAAATTTTCTTTCATGCCCTGGAAAACAGTCTTGCTTAGTCCAATCATGAATCATGGATAAAAGCTCAAGATCATTGCTATTATTTACGAAGTTTTTGTTGATTTTGCAATGCAAAACATTAACATCATAATAAGGTAATATTGTGTGATGAATAAATACACGAATGTTTTAAAGAAAGAAATCGTAATTCGGAAATGATCTTGCGAAAGTTCGCTGGATGGGTATTAGAGCCGAGGTTTCCAAGTTACAAGGCGGATATTAAATTCACAAGTCACTGCGTACCATGCTAATTTGAATATAAATATTCCTTCTACGTTCCATTTGTGAATTAAACAACTAGACAAAGCACCTTAGGCTTTAGAGCCGGGTATGCTTCGATTCTTATCACAAATGAGTAAATTGACACAACATGTGACTTTGGAATTTATATAACTCTTAAATTGTTTTTGTTGATTCATTTCAAGAAATATTACTGATCGCAATCACATTATTTGTCAATGAAACAAAATTTGGACATTTTTTTTATAAATGCCTGGACATTGCATAAGTAACTTTTATTGCATATGTTTATACACACCCGTTAACTCCAATTGCATCAGCATCAATCTTATGATAAAAAAAAGGCTTTTTTTATTTATGACAAGTGATTTATTGCTACAACGCTTGACAAAGAATAAATCACGAGAACCAGACCAAATCAGCCAACAAAATGAATGAAACTGGAATCGACACATTTGAAAGAAATTTTGAGTTTAAACATGTTTTATGTAGCTCCAATCTTAACTCTTGGTTCATAGCATTTACAAAACATGCACAAGTAAATTTATACAAAAAAAGCCATTGATGCAAAGAACAAAAGGGGCACTTTTACATTACAAAATAAGTAAAACAATATTAGGCATGATCGGATGTACACATACATTATTCAGTAACAGTAAGTTATCACTTATGTAACTAGTTAAGCTTTCCACCAATGATGTACACCATAATAAACCTACGACATACATATACATCATGTCATGTTATTTTCAATGATCTAAGTAAAAACAATGTTTTTGTTTGCACTAAAAGCTTGGTCTCAGATTGAATCCAACGCTATCTACATGTAAGCTACCCACACATAAATTTGTGACGCAATATCTCCACCAGAAGTCAATTTTGAGCAGGAACATTGTTTTCTATTTTAAGTTACAGTGACATAGACCTTTACCCGACTGGCCATAATTGAACAACCATGCTAGGTCTTCAAATAAGCAACTAAAACACAAACGTGCAGTTCATTTTCTTTATCTTAATTCAATATATACAATGGAACCTACTTTTAGTATCAGGAACAAAATGAAGTCCCAAGCCGGATCTGAATGTAAGCAACATCCAAACAAAATTTCAGTGCAATACATTTATCCAGACTGTTAGTTATTTGGCTTATGCCATTTTGCTACTTTCTGAGTAGCAGTGACCTTGATCTTCACTAGAGCCACCACAAAACAATCCCAAGAAGGTCAATTCAAACTATATCGTTGATAACGTGGTGAAAAGGCAAAAACCATGTCTGCCTTATTCAGCTAATAAATAAGTGTGTGAAACATAAATGAGTCTACCTTCTCGAATGTTCTATGCTCGAAGGAAACATGTTCGCGTCCTTAAAGCCTGTAAATATCAAGCAAACTCGCTTTTATTTGAATTTATAACAACAAATCAACCTTATAAATAAACAGTTTTTCAACAATACTTTGAAATGAAACCTCATTACATAACCTTTGAAACAAATAAAACAGCACTTAAAGAGCATATGCTTCTACGTGATTACACATTACCGCATTGGTTGGATGTGAATCAGAGAAACAGTGTTGTAAGAAAGATGAAATAAATCTAAATCTTGTATCAAATATATCTTATCTCTAATTAAAAAATGAAGAATAAAGAAACATAGCAACATTGAAACGAATAAACTGTTTACTCAACCGTTTAGACTGACCCATGACACCAAAACTAAGAACTTTTCGGTATAAAGATATTATGCAAATTATTCCTAACAATAGTTATTTACTGCAGTGTGGTTTGACACATTCCAATTTGTGTAATTTTGTTGCAGTAGAATCAAATATGCATATGTTTTGTGAATGTCCTACAATTTAACAGTTTTGGAACAGTGCAAAAGTGTATATCGAACAAACTGCGAATTTGCCGAGCATTTCAAATTTTGATTATGAACATATTAACATTTGTAACCTTTCAGTTGGTCATTCCAAAATGTCACAGATTGTTAACTTTATCATAATGTTGGCATACTTTTATATTTTTAGAAATAAGTATCAGAACACCATTCCCAATAACTATCATGTTAACACGTATCTTCAGCATAGGCTCAACATTGAGGAGATAATTGCTTTCAATAAAGATCAAATATAAACTTTTATAACAAATTGGAACAGTTTTTTAACACAATTATTTTAGTCAGAACATGCATGTGTATGCTTTGATCTATTTGTCGAACCGTATATTATTATGTGTATTGCTTGCTTCTGTCTCGTTTATAAATTTCGACTGATATGTTTATCGCATGTTGTTTTTTTTTTTTTTTTTTTTTTTTTTTTTTTTTTTTTTTTTNGCTATGTCTAAATGTGTGTAATTTGTATCGTCATTTGACGAATACATATACTTATATAAAAAATGTTAAAACAACCAGTATTTTATCGACTATTTATGGTTTATTACACATTTTATTTGATTCATCATTCAGCTTAAAGTCATTTTTTGTTACAGATAAATCTACATTTATCAGTAGAAAAAAACATGTTTTTTTTATAAAGTTTTATGTTTAGGAGAACGTATTTGATGTGTGAGCGTTTGTAGTAATCTTTATCACATCGGATAGCCAATTGTCTGTGGTTCTGTTTTGTGGCACCACGTCGAAAGTAACACTATCAATTAACACTTTTGACCAAATAATAGTTACTTGTATACAGACATATTTGGATTTTAATGATGAAAAACAAACACATGGTTAGCGTATTAATGTAATTGGCACTTCTATCGATATATTCAACATCTGATACATTCTTATAACTTTCACGTTCATAATAAGACGTAAAAGCAATGTTTCAACCCTAGCAAAGCAAGTATTTATTTTCCAATTTGATTACAGCGATCCACATAGACTCTAATTAATTACTTAAACAACTCCTATCTCTTAAAGCCATCAATTATTCAAAGGACTACAATTTTGTCGACAGATAATAATATCTTTGTAGAATTATTTTCCTCCAGTAAGTGTTCTTTTCCTGAATGTGTGCGATGCCTTGGGTATTATACATGTTTTTTTTCGAGGATTTGTTTGAATACATTTTCTTTCTTAAAATCACAATACACAGTATGAATTATTATCAATATTTTTAAACATGCAGCATATAATAATTCAGTCACTAAATCGTGTGGTCCTCCCGTAAAAAGAAATAAAAGCATATTGCTTTGTAAAATGCCGAGCTGTATGTCCGTTTGTCTTTCAGTCCGATATTAAATTTGTTTGCTTTGCTGATCATTTACAGAAAAAACAGCCGTCTAGTGAATAAAAGATAATTTCAATGATTACATATGACAATGTTTGTTATAAAATGAAGCCAAGAGCATTTATTTTCAATCAAAATGTAATCGAATTATCATAGACAATAGATCATGTTTGTACAATAAACCTAAACTCCTCTTATTTGTCGAATAATTTACAACAAAAGCGTGTTTGAGTATATTTAAATGATGAATTTTAAGACAAAAACTCTGAGCAACCTAATAATCTAAATCTTTGCTTCTCACAACATGTGCACTTCAACAACGAAGAAAATATTTATATTAATTATGAGGCGCATGAAAGTAATATCTCTCGGACGTCTTCAATAATTCTTCTACCAATAATCGTTCACGCGACGATGTTGGTTTCATTTTATTATTTGTTATTACCAATTTCTGTAAAACTAAGATTAAACATAGTTTCGTAAAATGCGAATTCAACGGTCAGTTAATTAGTATATATATTCTGTAGCTTGTCGTATCAATCAATGATTATTAGTTGATGATCATACAAGTGATGATGATGGTGACCTATTAATGTCACATAAATAATTTGAATGTATTTACGTGAATTTACCAAACGAGTACAAAGCAATATTTTTGTTATTACTCACTGAATAACACAACGCTTCCAGGACGTTAATTATTTGCATAAAGTGAAACAAGAATAAGTGAACTTATCTTAGAAGGGAAAGTTCTTGAATGTTGGCAATATTTACAATTTATGTTCTAATAGCTTTTTGTTCATTTTAACTGTTTAATTTCACTATTAATCGATCAAATTTATATATTCTTCAATAATCAACTGGCCGTTCAACATACTTCAAAAACGACCAGGAGTGATTAATTACACACGCTCCGATCACAATTTTTGGAACGACATTCTTTCATTTAAATGACAAATACATCGACGTTTAATTGTGGATGCGTTCCATGCAATACAACTGGTAAATAGAGGTAACGGAGAAGATATTCTTAAAACCCCAAACAAAACCAAACGCAATGTTCTATATGTAAACTTAAAAGCAAATTAGAGAAAAAGCAAATAAATAATAATTGATCATTATAATGCCATAAGGCAGAATAGCGAAAAAAGGATAATTCGGCGAATATAATTAAGTATATTAAGGCTTTTTTGCAAATGTATTATTAAGACTTCAATTTATCTTTCCGGAAGTAAAATCGTGTTGGTAAAGTAGTTACATTACCGTATGATTCGTGTATCAGAGAGTTTTCTTTAAAAGATATATTTCTAATACAATAGTCATACGGTAATGTAATAAATGCATCAACCAACCTGATTTGGTATCATCAAATAATAATGGATGTCTGAATTATATATTTGCAAGACATTAAACATGCATACACAAAAATTATAAGAATTCCTTTACGATTACAAATGCCATCGCACTATGGCAAATTTAGCTATGGTGACAGCGTACGTATTGCTATGTATGCGTTACATTTATATACGACAAGCCACATATCGTGTTTCTTGTACAAAATGTCAGAGCATTGAAATAATAAGTAAGTGATGTCTTTGCTTACCACCAAATATTTCCGATTAATACATGCACCACGTTTGTCTGATTTATTTTGTTTAATTCACATACGCATAATATGGAAAGTAATACACATTATAATCTATTTAAGTAGTCAACGTTAAAGTATGTTTTTAATGCCACCAATGTATTAAGATTCCTGTTTCGCTCAAAAATATAATCAAACAAAAAAAAACCCCAAAACTTATTATTTAAACTTGGATCACCGCCTAAGAAAAGTCAACTCAAAGCATTTGGGGGCTAAACCCATAAATCTTGCAGTAAAACGTTCATTTCACATGTCGTAATCCTAAACACAAGGGTCTTATTATCTGATAGAACTGTAAAAGAATTTTACAAGACATACTTATGATTTTGTCCTGTATGGAATTGCATACATTGTGTATTTAATCTGTGTTAGCTGTGTGTAATGATACGGAAAGGTGCCAAAACTCAGTTTTACAGGTTTTTTTGCTAATTACAAAGCACGTGCTCATTTCCTGTGAACGAGATATAAATGGCCTTCGCATAATAAATTCGGAAATAAAATATGTATCCCGAAAAAGCGACGTTTTGGGAAAAAAAAACACTTATCTGCTGGTACAAATAAAGCTGACCCATTTAAAATCACGCACCGTATCAACCGTTATTATTTAAATTAAGCAATCATTGGTTGATATTATGGACCAGCGTTGTTTGTACCGGGGTGATTAGTGGGTTTTTCTAAACTCGGCGAATTCCGGGATTAGGACTTTCCTCACGCTTCGTGTGGGAGACACTAACTAACGACTATGTCAGTCAATTAACAGTCACCACGTGAGGTGACATTATTTACACAATAGAGCATGGCTGCATTACTGATTTGGATTCTTCAAATACCCTAGATATGCCAAATGTAAGGCGGAGAATGCTATTTGAGAGGCATGTTATTATCTTAAGTGACTCATTCTTGATTGATGTCGGACATATTTTTCAGCATTTTCAGGCTTTACAAATCGTTATTATACCACTTAATGAATCAATCGCTGCCGGATGAATGGTTTAGTTCAATTAAGCGAATTTACAAAACGATTGCATTTTTTTGTAAATTACAAACATGATACAAACAACAATTGCTAGGGCTTTTTGAAATGATTTTGTCAAGAAATACGAGATAAATCGTAAACTATATTCAATGAGAAAGTACGAGAATGTTGGAAATATTTACAAATCATGATTTACTAGCTATGTGTTCAGTTTTACCGTTAAAATACACTATTACTTGGGCAAGTTTATATGTTACAGTGTTTTTGTTATGGCACGATAGCATTTGATGTGATTTTCTGAACAAGAATATGCGACTTCTAAGATAATTTTATGCACATTAAACAGACTTCCAGATGCAACCAGAAGCGATAAATGCAAAATAGTTCGATCATATTACTCGAAGCGAGCTCGTTTTAATGAAAACTCAATGTTGATATTCTTCCGCGTAAGCAAACCGTTCTGCTCACATAGCTATTCACCAGTCCCGCTTTAGTTCGGTACTGTGACATATACTGTTTGCTATACATATTATAAATATATATCTTAAAGGTCCAGTAATAAAAAAAACCTTCGAACATTTCGTTCATTATTATTAATGCATGTTTTTCTGAAGCCATCTTTCACAATATTTGTATAGCTCTTTTAGCTTCAATAGTTAGGTTATAGCCTGTTATAAAAAATCGTGTTAATCAACTTGCTGCGTTAAAAGATTCATTTGTATGTTGAATTATAGCTTGTACAAAGTGTAAAGCAATACTAAGTGCAATATTCACGAAACTTGCATTTGATATTGATCAGGATCCTAAGTATCCTAAGTATAGTACACAATTAAATTAATTTATTATATAATTCTCTCAATACCGGCGTTTTGAATCAGTAATACAACCTCATATATCATAAACATCGCGACAAAAATATACATGAAGCTAAGGAGCAAACCATTTTCCGTATGTGTGCTCCAATCGAATCTAAATGATCTCAAATGCAAAACAACGTTTTTTATGACGATTTCTATGTAATAAACACGCTCATAAAACATTTGTATCTTGAAAAATATAAAGGAAGACAGTTTACTTTTTCGAACTGTTACTATTACCAAATTGTATAGAGATGACTGCTTTTGACAACGGTTATTTAATAGCATGACGTGCCTTTATGCCAATCAATCGCTGTTATGTTTTTTTTGTAAACGAGTGTGGGTAACAGGTTAGTTATAACAGCACTCGGAATAAGTAACCGGTGCCTTAAAAAGAACGTAAGAGTTCTCATATATTGCGAAGTGCGTCGTACACTTAGGAAACATATCATAAGTAGATTGTCAAATTATCATCCAGAAATTGGGATTTTTCTCAAACGGGGATGGTATACATTAAGCTAGCTACAACGCCAGCTGAATGTGATGTTATATTGTGGTTTTGAAGAGCACACAAGTATGTTCAAATACGTGATTTGCTTGACAATGACTTGCTTCTGTTACATGGACATGAATGATTCGTGCGGTAGACAATACATAACGATTGACGCGCGAGGATGGTAAGTCACCATTTACACACAAAAAAAACAAGACAGCAGTACGTATTTGCGACCCTTCAAATTCCCCAGAACTGTTATATTCTTAAGACAGAGAAGGTTTTTCGAGAGACACGCTATTATCTCGTATGGTCTATGGTTCATAAATGTAAACCACGTTTAAAATATTAAAACAAAATAAGTAAAACAATACAACACCGATTTTCATGTAGGTAGTTTTGAACAATGTTGTTCATCAAGTCAAGCGACATCATACAAATACGTGTAGCTGAGCAGGAACACAATGATAAAGGCGAGAACTTGAATATTGGCATTATTAACAAATTTGATAGTGATAGCTTTTCGTGTTTGTTTCTTCCATTTAAGTTTGTATATTGTACACTGTTTCTTTTATATCATGACACCATTAAATTAGATTTTACCCTGATGTCTATACCGGGAGATAATGTGGTTGTCGCAATAAGTACAAATGAAATTGGCATGAGATCAATATCAGAAGATGCGATTTGTTATAACCTGTACATTCACCAGACTTCCAGACGCGTTCAGGAAAGAGAAGCTTAACACACTTCGGTCATTTCAATTAACCCAAAACAAATGTTTAATAAGCCAATATCAATAATTACCTACACCTCAAGTTTATATACCGGATAAAGTCAACAATCAAACATCCGAAAGCTTTCATTGTACAATTGATATTTACACAACGTATCTCGGCAGTTCATACATAGCATTGACATACACATGTGGTGATAGACTGCTGTTGTTTGACGACATTTTATCATATGGAAGGGTGATATCGTTTACTTACGTTAGACGTAGTTAATAAGTATGCCCCTTAGAGGCACGGTTTAGAGAAGTTGTTTATATAGAGCAAGTGTAAGGAGAAGTGGAGAACCTTAATGCTAAATAGTTCATGCGTGTCAAGGCAATGAAAAAAGTATACGAAAAGCGGACAATAAACAGGATTGTTGTACCACATAAGCGCAACACATCAAACATACAATATAAAAATGAAAATTGTCAACAACTTTGGTAATTTCACGAGAGAAGAAATGTTATATAGCCATGCCCTGTGTAGACGCGGTAGATATGATACGTGCTATAGATATGTCTAATGGAGACGCAGTAGATGTTTGACGTTCTATAGCAATATTCTGTAGAGACGCGATAGATATGAGACGTTCTAAAGCCATGTCATGTAAAGAAGTGGTTGAAATAAGATGTTACATAGCCACGACCTTAAGAGAAACAGTAGATGTTCGATATTCTACAGCAATGGCTTACGAGACGCTGTAGATGTTCAATTACCATGTCCTGTAGAGACGCTGTAGATGTCAGAGTTTTAAAAGCCATGTCCTAAAGAGAAGTGGTAGATGTAAGACGTTATATAGCCATGACCTGTAGAGACGTGGTACATGTTAGACGTTTTATAACCATGTCCTGTAGAGACTTGTTAAATGTTAGGCGTTCTATAGCCATGACCTGTAGAGACGTGGTAGATGTTAGACGTTCTAAAGCCATGACCTGTATAGATGTGGTAGATGTTAGACGTTCTATAGTCATGACATGTAGAGACGTGGTAGATGTGAGACGTTCTATAGCCTTGACCTGTAGAGACATGGTATATGTGAGACGTTCTATAGTCATGACATGTAGAGACATGGTAGATGTGAGACGTTATATGGCCATGACATGTAGATACATGGTAGATGTTAGACGTTCTATAGTCATGACCTGTAGAGACGTGGTAGATGTTAGACGTTCTATAACCATGACCCGTAGAAACATGGTAGATGTGAGACGTTCTATAGCCATGACCTGTTTTAGAGACATGGTAGATGTGAGACGTTCTTTGGCCATGACCAGTAGAGGCATGGTAGATGTTAGACGTTCTATAGTCATGACCTGTAGAGACGTGGTAGATGTTAGACGTTCTATAGCCATGACCTGTAGAGACGTGGTAGATGTGAGACGTTCTATAGCAATGTCCTGTAGAGACGTTGTAAATGTTAGACGTTTTATAGCAATGTCATGTAGATACGTGGTAGATATTAGACGTTCTATAGCCATGTGCTGTAGAGACGTGGTAGATGTTAGACGTTATATAGCAATGTCATGTAGATACGTGTGGTATTATATATTCTATAGCCATTTGCTGTAGAGACGTGGTAGATGTTTAACGTTCTATCACATTGTCATATAGTACGCAATATACGTAAAATGTTCTTAAGAAATGTCCTGAAGAGACTTGGTTATGTTGGCTCGAACATAGAGACGTGTTGTATGTTAGACGTTCTATAGCCATGTCCTTAAGAGACGTGGTATATGTTAGACGTTCTATAGTCATGACCGTAAGAGCCGTGGTTGATGCTAGGCGTTCTATAGCCATGTCTTTAAGAGAAGCAGTAGATGTCCGATATTCTATAGCCATATCCTAACGAGACGCTGTAGATGTTAGACGTCAAAAGCCATGTCCTATAGATACTTAGTAGATTTTACACCATATACACTCATGTCCTGTTGAGACTTGGTAGATGTAAGACGATCTATAGCCATGTCATGTAGAGACGCAGCAGATGCTAGGCGTTCTACAGCCACGACCTTAAGAGACGTTCAGTAGCCATGTCCTGTAGATACGTGGTAGATATTAGACGTTCTAAAGCCATGTCATGTAGAGACGTGTTGTATATCAGACGTTCAGTAGCCATGTCATGTAGAGACGAGGTGGATATCAGACGTTCTATAGCCATGTCATATAGTGCAAAGTTAGATGATATACGTTTTTTTAAGCCATGTAATTCAGTGACGTGGTAGATGTTAGACCTCATATTGCCATTTCATAAGAGGCGCAGTGGATGCTTGACGTTATTAAGAACGTCTTTAAGAGACGCAGTATATCTTACACGTTATATGGATATTTCATTAGGAGACGCGGTACATGAAATACATTAAGTCATTGGTTTTTCGTCAAGGGTTCGTGTTGTTACTATAGAATGTCCTAATCTATTACTACTGTACAACATTCTACTGCAAGGCAGAATTATGGGACGTTCTCATGTGAGAAATAAAATCTTTGTTTTATTTTGTGTTGTTATTCTTTACTTCGGTTAACTGAAGTTTGTTTTAAAATTATACATGTACGGTATGCATTCAATTATTCGCATTCGTAACATAATGTGGCATGCTCTGTTTGAAAATTGTCTCAAATTATACATGATTAACATTTATAATAAAATCAGCCATAATTTGCATACAACACATGCAGGCGCATTTTCAGCAAGTCACTTTTGTGCTAAATTCAACGAAAAGGACATCAAGATGGTAATTTGTTACAAATTGTTATTAAAGAATCTTGCTTGGATGACCTAGTCCCTGCTAGGATACCATAAACTATAACACATACTCAGAAGTTGATATGTTTCAAGAAATACAGAAGAAACAACGTGTTCATGTGTAATCCGGGAATGTTATATCTGCAACAATACGGTGTGGTCTCCGGACTGACAAACGGAAATCTTACTTAATGTGTTTGCAAAGCAATATCCTGCCGCGTCTGTAAAAACACAAAAATATAAGCAACCGAGATTTTAATACTTTTTAGATGAAAAGTTTCATGGCCTTTGAATTTTATCTGCTGATGGATATATTGCAAATAATTGTCACGTTCTGTTTTGCATTCTCACGCCTCCATCGTTCACGATAGTTATATTCAAAGAAAAAACACTTAGCAATTGACACACGCCCGCGCAAATGTAATTTAGATATTAATTTCTGTCACATTGATATTTAATTTCTGCAAGGAAAGCTGCTAAAGTCAGACTGGGAAAATATAAACATGATTCGAATGGTGCACATACCCTTTCATTGGAATGTACTACTAAGCCGTTAGAGGCAGGCAATTGATAATAGTCTTTTTTGAAGAACTTATTTATTTAGATATTATTTATTTATTTGTAGCAGGCATTGTTTTATTGCTTAAGTTTTTTACAAGATTTTCATTTATGTAGATTATTATTCCTTTAATTAATGCTTCATAGAAGTATCAATCACTTTTATTTTTTATCAATTTTATGTACATATATATGTTTTATACAACGCCATTGAATATAATTATATAAATAGGCGTTTCATCAAATTAGCAAGTTTCAAGTTTCAAGTATTTATTTACAAATTATTTCAGTTCAGATATCAGACTAGTTATGAACTTCGTGTAACGTCGCCTCATTTCACAAATGACCGTTTTGATAGAACATTGTGTATATGCGTTCTGTCAGAATTCAAACATGATGGCGGTCCCAATACGATTCATGACATGTCGTTAACTCCATTCACTTTGGCCACGAGGGGTCCCGGGTTTAAATTCGTTAGGCAACCTTTTCTTCGAATCTGTTTTTCTTGCTTTTACAATAATTTTTGACTATCCAAAATATTATCGTATTGTAAATAAATACATTGAATTACTTAAAATACGAAAACGCCCCTTTATTTTCCCAATCAAAATTTCCGATGTCTTACATAATAAAAACGCATTTTAAATACCAAGGTTGGTACAATGCAAACATTCAGTTTGTTCCCCTATGAGTTGTGTATGCACTATTAATCATTTTTACATATTAAAACATATGTATGCATTAAAGAAGACGAATCTTATTTACGAACATCTGCTGTTCCGTATGGAAGCAACATACTTTTCTGATTTTCTAATTATTTTTCTTTCCCGGTTGAAGATGAACATCGACCTAACACCCAGTAACAACACTTTATATATGGAGAAATATAATGTTATTCGTTGTTAATGAGATACTTGCACTGCATCTTGAAGACCCTTTTGTGTCTGTGTTATTTTGAAGCTTCTTGATCACGACTCGTTAGATACTCAAACTCATATAACTATTTTATGGAAATAATACAATAACACAGCTACAAAGGTCGTTAAGGCAGAAGAGTAACATGTGTTTTTGAAAACTTTTCGACGTGTGAAAAAGTTAAAAATACCATACTATTAGGTCTTTATTTAATATTAATTGTTATCAAATGCGTTGAAAAAGGACACATGCGTTTAAACACATGTGTCAGATTGCTAGTTTTTGATAAACATGCCGTTTTAAATTACTAGAACGTGGGATTTGTATGTTCGCCTTAGGTGCAATTAATTATGTTTATGGAGGAACGTGCACAGGTGCAACAATATAGTTCGGGCAATTATCCGAAGATTAAGTTATCTATAAAACCTTATACAATTTATATATATATATAAACTGTACTATGTATAGTCTTTACATAACGTTAAGTATTGAATACATTGTATCATACACTTTTCCAGCATACATACGGGATACAATCATTCCTCGAATCATCGATGCAATGAAAATGTTTTATCCAGTCTTTCCACTGACAATTTCGATGATGATACGGTTAATGTTAATGATAACGATGATGTTATTCTAATGGGTAGTAAAGTGTTAATCTTGTCACTAGATGTTCGCAAATCATTTTTTTTAATCAGAGGGAATGTGATATACAGACGTTTACTCTTCAAGAACAATGGATTAACAAAATCAATGTTATAAAATGTGAGTTAAGTCAAATTTATTCAAAACGATATAAGTACGATATTGGAAAAATGATTTGTCTGCCTTAATCAGAATCTGTTGTTTGTTTTTTCTTAACATCTAAACCAATGAACGATTCATGAACGCGCGTTTTGGACGTAAAGTTTGTAAACTGTATTACGCATTCGGTAGAACAGTGTATACACGAAGTAGCAAAGTGTGCAATTATATAGGAATTGCACGGTAAAAAAAAACAGAAGAGAAATACATTATCATTGAAAGAATGTAGGCGCTGTAAAAAAACACACAAACGAAGTATACTGCACATAAATATATCATTCACATTGTACTTTTTACAACTACCACTCTCGCTTTCTCAACCCAGTTTATGGGTTCTGAGTACAATCCATTTTCGTTAAATTAAATCAGGAATTCATTAACCACTGTTTTTGCTTTAAGTACTCACTTCATTACAAGAAGTACTTGCAGCGATAACACACGCACATTTGCTTTTAGTGTTACTGTTACTGATTGGTGCACTTGCTGCTGATGAGATCTGACTGTGATTTGGCAATTGCAGTTTTTTCAACATCCAATTTGCGGAAACAGCCATGTTGCAACATATCGGTGTTCGTAAGCAAAGTTTGTTTTTCCATACAAGGTACGTGTGTGCAACCATGTGCTTTTGACATAATAAATAATTCTTGCTTACATCTTCCCATTCCATTTGCAATTTTGACATGTCTTAGTTGTGCAATTTATTACAACTTACCGTATAACTAAGGAATATTCAGCAACGCTGCTGTTAGGTAGTTTGCTCACCAGCTGCGTTACAGTCCAATTTTTTTTATATTGTAAGCACCATTTGAAATGTGACATTCGGACATATTTATAAACATTAATAGAAATATTCGTTGTATTCGCGAATGTTATGCGTGTTTCCTGCTTATTATAACGAGTTTTTTTTATGCATTATACATGTATGTTTGCATTTATTTATTTATTTGACATATCTGGTATGGATAGTCCAATATAGGCACTTATTTCTTAAAGTGTTCTTCGCTTTAATTTGCTGAAAAAAGTCTGAACTGTACAATTTCTGAAATATACAAGTTCTGTTGCTCTGGTAAGCATATGACCATAACGCCATTCAATTTAATTGAAGCCTATTCCCTTTTATTCTCTTTCAGTGCCGTTTGATTGTTATTGTGGTGCTTAGAGGTTTGATTGTTTTGTCACTTGTATGCTATATGAATACATTTTGGCCATGTGTGAGGTTTAGGAACCTTAAACTGATTTTGCTATGCTTTGCATTGACTGGTTCGAGACGGCGAACATGTTTTATTAATATGTGTTTTTTTTTGCTTTGATTTGAATTGTATATAAATATATGGCGATTGGCCACTTGTCTTAAATACAGGACCTATTTTGTAATGATAAGAATGATCTCTTGCTGGAGTTTCGCATTATTTATATTATTATTATAATTTCATCTATGTTATAAATCTATTATCTACTAAAATCGGGTACGGGACTAGTTAATTGTTTAATTAGTTCTAAACAATTATTTGCAGCACTAAGTCAGACTATTAAAGAGAATAACTCTATATCGGGATGACCTCATATACAAAAATCAACCCTTTATCCAGAATTCTCACAATTCATCGCAAAGCTGAAGAACAAATAATGTGCCGTTTGAAAACTCTAACAAGCAGCATTCAACGTGTTAAGATGAACTATAATTGTATGTTAAAGTAAGCCATTCTGTTAAGATTTCTTATCACTGCACTTACTCGTTCGGATGCGATTTAAAGAAACTTCGCCAAGAATATCTTAATTACGGAAATAATTCGTCTCGCTTCGTGCCGAAGACAATACATTAAAACTGACGTGCGTGGATTGTCAGTCACCATGTATGGCGGCATTATTTACACAAAGGAGCAAGGCTGCATTACTGATTTGCGATCCTTCAAATACCACAGATCTGTCAATTTTAACGTAGAGAAGGCTATTTGATAGGCACGATATTATCTCGCGTTACATCCTCAATATCATAGTGAAATCGTAGATAAATGTTAGGAATATTTTCCACGACGGATACTTGCAAGATTTATAAGTCGTTTTTATGTATTCAATGCTGACATTACATTCACGAAATAAAGAACTGCATACAAATAAAATTTAAATGATCTCGATAGGACGGCATACACAGACTGTTTTTTCACTAATCCGAACAATAAAACAACGCAAGTAATTTGTGCATTCGGAATAAATACAGAATATTTGGATATCAACAATTGCTTGGGGTTTCTGATACCCAATTGTGACTATTTTTTATCACATACACAACTATATAAACTAATATATTTATTCATTTAATGAACATTTCTCACATTTGTATAACATAATAGCAAATACATCATCCTTTTTTTAAACTGTTGTGTTAATAACGTAGTTACATGAAGGATGGTTTAAATTATTTCAAGTACGACAAGTGTATACGTTGCAAAATATGTTTGCGTTAGTCACAGATTCACGAGTATTACAGATGTCATCTTTATAAAAAAAAGTGTAAATTTTTTTTATAACTGCTGAAACGTCAAGGTTTAAAGTCCCGATTTGAGTAACATTTGCAACTTTACTATTATACATATATTGTTGTCAGAAAAACAAATAACTTGTAGGTATATTACAACAATACAACATCATATTATACAATTAAAAATATATAATAAAAAAGTCACAGGCTAATCCGGGACGACACTTTCCGCCTAAACTAGATTTTTGCTAAGAAGAGACATCATTTAAACGAAAAATACAATAAAAGCGGAAATTGTCGTCCCTGATTAGCCTGTGCGGACTGCACAGGCTAATCTGGGATGACAATTTACGCACAAGCATTTTGCCCAGTTTTCTCAGAACACGCCACATATGTTTATAGCCTAAGTTCGGATATTGGACAACCCTTTGCAGGAAGCATGTTATTAGCATTCCCACATGTGACAAAAGTGCCTCGCTATCTCTCGTTTGTGACGATCACTGGGGAAGATCAATATAAGTCTAACTTTGCGCGGGTTCTACATTGAAACTTATGAGACCCTTGAATGTAACATCTTTCCGCATTATATTGGTTGTCATTTATTGAAGACAAATACTTTGAAAAATATTCAAACTAGTACATTTTATTTTATGCTCATTTTCTACCGCATGATATAAATACCACCCGGTTTGAACGTCTAATGCAAAGCTGCTCTGTTGACGTCAATTCACACTCTTTATGAAGAATCCATTTGTTTGTGAATTATTTTGTGTAATATTAATGTTACAGACCAATGTCATATCGAGTACACAGAACCTGATGTTTTTTCATCTTATTGTATAATATTTATCTTATAAAACTTATGAAATATCAAATTATTCATTTAGCATTATTTCTGATAGTGTTCCCATGCTGAAATCTTCCGCCGTCATTGTACATAAAGAGATGATATTGCATACGCTTGTTACACATACGTTTGGGTAATAAATATTCACCAATTAGAAAAGTTCAATTGCATAGGATGACATATTTTTTATGATATTTAGTTTTTTATTTAATTAATGTTTTTTTCGTAGAGAAACTTTACAAACAAATATTATTTTGCAATAAAAATAAAGCGAAAATATAAAATAGCTAGGTTGTTACATGTATGTACTATTGATAGTTTGTATTTAGTTCCTTGAAAAAGTAAACCAGAGAATCGTATAGAAATGTTGTTTGATTGTTAACTGCTTAAGCATTACCAGTTGGATACCAAAGGAAACATTCCAATGAATCAGGTCGATACGTAAATCATTAAACAATTTCTAGAATAACAAATGAACTCTATGTGTCGTTGAGATAAATAAATATAAAATTGAACACACTTCTAGTGATACTTTTATTATGCATATAAGAAATAGTTAACCACACTGAGGTCCCTATGGCATAATAGTGACCAGCCAGGTGTCCCCTGTACCATTGTACAGTGTTGTACATTGTTGTATTTATTATGTATTATATATTATATAATTTAACATAAATATTACATATTTTGTATTTTATATTTTATTTATTTTATGTTATATATTATTAATTATATATTTTATTTATTATATTATATATTATATATTATAAATTATATATTACATATTATATATTATATATTATATATTATATATTATATATTATATATTATATATTATATATTATATATTATATATTATATATTATATATTATATATTATATATTAT